>OU896707.1:21599637-21732904 GCA_918026855.4 Phaedon cochleariae
TTTGAAGGTGCGTTCAAACAACTTCAGGTCATTATGAAAAATGCTGTTGGACAGGGATTGCGAACGCAATCAAGTCCCCTTTTGAATAGTCTTCCAGATGATGACCCAACTGAATAAACAAGTGAATAAACTTTCCCGTCCGCAATTAATTCAACGACTGCATCAAGACTTTTGAAATTTATATTCTCCATGAACACATAATCACAATAAGGCGCAAAAAATTGTACTTATTTTCATCTACCCAGAGAGCGCATTCTACAATCTTAATCAAAATTATCAAGATATTCTAAATCCTCGCTCCTAAATTTCATAATCAAATGATTGTATGAGTACGAAATTTTGGGTCGAAAATTCAGTTAATATTAAAACTGAAGAATTAAATAATAATATTTCTTTTCCAAATATTCCTCAGACCAGAACAATTCGAAACAAACAAACTTACCTCAGTGCAGAGTTCATCATGATTATGATGAATATCATTCCATAAGTGTAGAACTTGATTTATTCAGTAAATAAACATCTGAAACTTCTACGTCAATGGAAAGAAGAGGGTTCGAATATGAAATTCAGATTGCGTAAATGTTTTACTACAAACAAATACTCCTTATGGAATTCGATTCCTCTCATGGTTTCGAAAAAATTTTAATTTTAGTAATTCAACAGATATTTCAAAATGTTCATCATTTTCACATATTATATGAAGATTAATACTACGAAAAAAATGGATACAGACAAACTCACCTCAGTACAAAGTTGGTCAGTGTGGGCGATAGACAGCTTGCTTACTCAGTAAAAAAATTTTTAATGAAATATTTGTTAATCATTTTGGTGTTGACTGATGCTTTGAATTACTAAAATTCAAATTTGTTGAAACCATGAGAGTAATTGCAATTTATTATGAGTTCCTCATTTGTAGTAAACAATTTACGCAATCCCTATTTCATATTCAAACTCCTTTGTCACCATTGGCGTGAAAGTTTCAGTTCTTCATTTACTGAAAAAATCGAATTCTACGAGCACCGAATGATATTAATCATAATCATGATTTGGGTTGTATTGTCCAATGAAGCTATGCCAACGTGACAAATTTGAGTAATATGTCATGAGCTGTTTGAAAGTTATGTAGCAAAAACGATTTAAGAACTGTAACTTCAGAGCCGTGTAGCGCCCAAACTAAGCAACTTTGTACTGAAGTAAGTTTTTTCGTATCAGATTGTTTTGGTCCGAGAAATATGTGGTAAGCTTTTGTAAAGACCTTTTAGGGACACCCTGTATATCTATATTCTTCAGAAGAGTGACAAGTATCAATGTGATATTTACTTTGGCAATTATGCATCTATGCAGCAAGTGTATTTTAACTTGTACCTGATATAAAATAAATAAATCTTCAATCTCAAATTTTGAATACCTATACAATGAATCATGGCGCCCATGGAATGTCGAATTTCAAACGAACAGACTATTTTCATCAATATCACGAATCTATTTTGAGTGATTATCTCTAGGAATTGGGAAGAAATATTTCCCACTTCCACCATGATATTCCATCGAAAACGAAGGACTAAATATGTAAATGGGTACTTTCTATTATTGTCATGCGCCTTGAGGATTATGATGTTCCAGAAAAAATGAAACCCCTTCTATCAATAGATTTTCAATCAGTACACACTCATTTTTTTTTCAGGATTGTGATGAAGATGGAGAAATAGATTGCGACGACTTCACTATAATACACCTAAATGGTGGTTATCATTGTAAGGGACTACGAATGCCTGAGCCGTATGGAAAACTTTACAGAAAATGCAAGAAGAGAGTTGGACTATTCGAGCTTTGAATTTATTATTTTATTTCATACTGTATTGTAGAACATACTTTCACATACTCGATTTTATTCCGGTGAATAACTCATTATAGTATTTGTAGTAATATGACCCTGTATCTTCAATAGATGATGGAAAGTCAGTCTGAAGCAGTCGTACAGGAGACACGTCAGTCGACTAGCCGATACAATTTCAAGCAGAATACGATTCAGACAAGCCTTGTTACATACATAAATATATGAAATTCGAGTACATTTATACTTCCCCATTCGTTGCGATAGTGTTCACCTACTACCAATGTGTAATGAGAAACATTACGACACTGATTTCAGTTTCGTATACTTTACCGCACTAGTGCTGTCAAGTGTTACTTTGCTGCACTGGTGCGATATTTTGAAGGAATAATTTCGATCTCTAGTATTTTTACTCAAAGAAAGAAGAAATATGAACTAATTGATCATAAATATACCAGGTACTGAAGTTTGAGTTGCTTCATTTGCCGCAATTTCTATATTTATCTGAATCTATCATTTCGTTACATGAATTCTTGTCGATAATATTCGTTTCGAATAGAAATAAACCGTCAAAGTTGACAGTTCGAAGAATGAGTGACAAGCGAGCAATATAGATTCATGCACGATAGGTATATATACGCCCAAGCCATGCAACGCTTGCTAGTTGAATATTCCTAATGAATCAATATTTCAAGGAATATTAACTATCTTCAAATAATAATTAGTACATCAAATAGTTAGCGTTCTCGGTAGTACTTAAAATATAGTAATATATTCGTATCGTGAATTCATATTACGATAATCGATGGGTTATCAAACTAGGCCTTCGGCCTCGTTTGACAACTGTACCATCTCATATCGTAATATGAATCTCATATTATCGTAAAATATCTTATTGTTCTGGTTGAAACGCTTTTCATTTGCACCACATTTGGACCCATTTCATGACAGTGTAAACGTCATAGACCATGAACTTTACAAAAAATTTGCAGAGTTTTGAACTAGAATTGGAGATGCATTGGCTGATGATTGCTATCTATCAAAAGTAGGATCACATATCCACAAAATTGTAGCTGATCATTTTAAGCCAGGAAGATTAACAACAAAGGCTCATTATGAACTCATAGAAGTAAAACATCGTTATCGTGGCAAGAATGTGTGAATTTTTGTGCAAAGAATAAACTTTGCTGGTTGTTTTCGGAAAAAAATGAGACTATTACACAGCCGGAGATTGTATTTTCGGGGATGTCTCCGACGAAAGAATGAGTGACCAACTAATATTTGGTATTAAAAATTGTGAGAGGCAAGAGAAAATCATTGATAAATATTCTACATCTGATACGACTTTTGAAGAAGTTGCAGCAACAGTCATGATTCTAGATCAAGCTCCAATGCAAAAATTCCAAAACCTACCTCTTGTTCTTATCCTCCCTAGGTACGCATTATGTTCTCCGAACATTATACGAATCCCCTTTCGCTGCTCCAAGCGATAACAAAACCAATTAACCGTTATCCAGTCGAACAATCAATCAACAGAAAACAACGTGAACCCCGTTATTATACCGAACAAAGAATGCCAAGCTTACAAAAATAACGACAAATCTGTTTCTTCTATAGCAGACATCGCCAAAAAGATTGGTCAGCTTTTGGAAAGACATGGAGTAGGTACGGTGAAGAAAAATCATTTCTCTCGTGTGTGCATTATCTCTGAGAATACCATAATGAAACAGACATGTAAGTCCAGATCAATAAATATTCAGGAAGATGTATTCTAGCAAAGCCGTGATATCTGTTCATCTATATGATAATGCGATTAAAATGCTTAATGATCCTGGTTCTGTTCATGTAGTAGTTGAAATAATGATTTGGGAAGGAATTGGGAAGCCGTCGTTGACGAAAACACCTGCTCTGATCACGTATAGTAGATATTAAGCATTAAATACACCTGCTGAAGCTACGGTGCAATTGAAAGCTTCCAGAACAAACTTGATTTAACCAGTGTATGTCACTGAAGATGGCGACATACCGCTCTTTGGTTTAGATAATTGGTGTTCAACTTTCAAACTACCTCTACCTCCTGTCAAAGTTTCACACTTGGAAGATGACCAGAATATGGACCCTAAGAAGAGTTCTATCAATCCAAAGAATAATGAAGGGAAAAAGTTCATACAGCAAGAATGCATTCATGGAATAGGTACTGCGGGAGTTCTATGATCTTCTTGAAGAACAATTAGGCATCATTAAGGAACATCAAGCAATAATTCATATCAATGAAGATGTTATTTTGAAGAGATTTTGCCAAAGAAGTGTACCTTTCTCATTACAGGACAATGTTTTTGCAGAACTATCGATACATTGGTACGATACGAAAAGGTTAAAGAAACCGTGGACACAACTAATACATCTTCCGTGGTCCTCACCCATTGTCGTTGCTAGCTTAGGATTTGTATCGATTCCAAGGTCACGATAAATAAACATGTTCAAATTGATGATAAACCATTACCTCGCTTCGAGAATATCACAGCGAAACTGTGTGGGGTAGGTACTCCTCAAAAATTGCCCTTAGAGATAGATGCCTATCTTCAACTAGAAGTTCATCCTGATTATAAAAAATAATTAGTTATCACAACTCACAGAGATTATATCACCTACAAATATTTTTCGTTTGGTATCAGTTTCGCTCTAGCTTTATTCCTATGCACTATGGATCACATCATTCCACGTTCAGAAGTCGTCGTTTGATACCTCAACGATATTTTGATTAGAGTCCCAAATTTGATATACATTTACAACAACTGAATGCAATTTCACGTCGTCTTTACAGACGTCTGGAATGAATGCTCAGAAATCTGAATGTGATTGGCTCAAAATTAGTGTTACCTTCTTATTTGGCCATCAAATTGATGGAGCAGCAGATGCAAATGCCAAGTAATACCACTCAACTTCGTTCTTTCCTGGAAACCATCACCTACTATGGTAGGTTCATGAAAAACCTACACTTGAGGTGCGTACCATTACATATAGACATTTAAAGAAGAATGCAAATTGGGATTGGTCGAAGGAAGATGGCGAAATACTCGCCGCTTTCTTGCCATGGCAAATTTCATTTAGAGGTTTCTCAAGAATACTGTATGTACCTCAATGAGTACTTGAAGAACATCACTAAGAATGATAAGCGACCAATTGGATGGACATAAACAATTGAAGAAGCATACGAGAAGTGCAAGAGTAGTCTAGCTGATGCAAATTTGTTACTACACCATGTAGAAGACTCATCTTTGGATCTAACAGTAAATGCTTCGGATGTAGCTATCGAGTCAGTTCTAGAACAATTTTGTGATGATCTATGGAAACCAATCAGATTTCTCTCTAGTAAATTGAGTTATTCATGAAGATATTACAGTACCTATGACAAAGAATTATTTTTGATTCATGATCGAAGGACGAAAATTAACAATACCAACAGATCACACATCTTAAATGTTTGCATTCCACCCAAAACTTCATAAAGCATCTCCGCGACAAGCTATACAGCTGGATTTGATTAGTCCATTCACTACTGAAATCATATATATTCCTGATGGTGAGTCCAATATGGTTGCCGATGCTCCATCCCGTTTGACTGAAATTTCAATGCCTTCTGTAATAGTGTCAAAGTATCTGCCTAAAGGGCAGATGGTGATTGAGTTACCTACAAGGCACGTTCCCAGGTAACGGATAGGGTCAGTACCTAGGCCTAACAGTCTCGGTCAGCGGAGGCTACAAGTAGAGTGAGGACGCCCAAGAGCCTCAAAAATCTTTGGCGAAAGGTATGGCCGCGGACCAGCTCGTGGTACAATCCGCAAACCGCTTGTGGTGCAACGAACCACCGGATACCTTGTGTTCGTTGGTATGTGCCAAAAGGGGCACAACACCTTTTCTAATCTCAATGTATTGTCAGCGCCGAAAGGATGGATGGTCGAGGGGCCCCTGGTCAGCAAGCTAGGGACCGAGGAAGACTACACACCAGCGGCTCAGTTGAACCACCGGGCTGAGGAACCCCAAACTGATAACTTTGGCGCCAGAAAGTCAACCCAAGGTTCTCTTCCATCTGTTCCTGGGACCCAGCAAATCAGTAAACGATCCAGAGGATCGAATTATATTCCTTCGGACTCTGGCGAAACCTTGAAGAGATCCAAGAGGACAGTAACCCAGCTTGGGTCCAAGGTTGTCCCAGGCATAAGCTATGCCAAGTCTACCTCAGGGCCTAGCGAATTTCAGCTAGCCCTAATAAGAGCTGACAGACGAGAGGAAGAATTTGGTCAATACGACGTTCTTGATTTCTCGGACGCGGTTAGGGACTCGGTCGTAGGGCTCCAAACAGAAATCCGCATACCGGGGCTCCAAACGCGACCTCACGTTATGTTCCACTTCATTGGTACCGAAGGTACGTAGCTGAGCGGTATCTGTCGAACTATCTTTGTCAGATCGCTGAAACATCATAAACTCCCTCAAAGCCGGGGGCAATGTAGATGTGACATACTTCAAAGAGACACTCCAAAGTTCGATGGTCTATCCACCAATATACGACTGCAGGAGGATATTGATGCATCAGTTAACTACTTGACTGAGGCAATCGTGGCCTACTATGAAGCTAACTGCCCTTTTACAGCAGTAAATCGACGCCCTGATTGAATGCTTCTCTTCAGCAGCTCCGGAGAACGAAGAGACGGCTCCTAAACGAAGCCATGAGGAGCAACAACTCATCGACCACCTGGAATGCGTACAACGATTCTCAGGAGAACTACAATAAAGAGGTCAGGCGAAGAACACCAGACTCCTGGAGGAGCTACTGTGACGGTATCAACAGTTTAACTGAGGCAGTCAGGCTTTACAAGGTTCTCGCAAACACTCCAATGGTTAGTTTGGGGTTGCTACGTCCTTCCGGTGGCATTTTCGCTGACGAGGAGGAATCGCTCAGACACTTAGTGTCCACCCACCTACCGGTACTCTCTGGAGGTACTTCAGCTGAGGCAGACAATTCACTCAGAGATTCCGCCATGGCCAAGAAGGTGGTATGGGTCATCGAGTCTCTTATACCCTACAAATCGGCCTGAGAAGATGAGGTCTTCACTGCTCTCCTTAAAAAGAGCATTGACAAGATCTCCACCTTCCTGGTAAAGATTTACAGGGTCTGCATAGCACTAAATTACATTCCAGTATCCTGGAAAGCAGTGCGGGTCGTGTTAATTATTAAGCCAGGCAGGATCGATTACTCCCTTGATAAATCTTTACGTCCAATTAGCCTCACATCCTTTTTCTTAATGGGTCTCGAGAAACTAGTGACGGTGCACTGTTCACCAACCCTCTACACCGACATCAGTACGCCTAGCAGCCTGTTGGTAAAGTTGAGGCAGTACTACATCGTAAGCAGTTCAGTCTATTCTTAGATATAGAAGGGGCCATGCTAACACATATTTTCAATCGCGAATAGGTGAATTTGGGGGATCAGATCGGATTCTATCAAATTCAAGTCCTACGAATCACACCGAGTTGATGAATTTTCACAGTTTCAACTAATGTGTTGGACTGGAGGTGGATTTCGTCTGAGCTCAACTCTGACGATTCAACTATGAAAGAGATCAAGATGGTTAATTTGGCGTCTGATTCGGCTTGGTTTCCTGAGAGTATATGAAGCTGATTGGCCAATAGAAAGTACATTGAAGAATTATATCTCATATCACGAATCTGTATGTAGCAGAAGATATTTTTTTACCAGAGACCAATAGACTTTCAAAGTGGCTGCGGTTGTTGAGAACAATAGCATGGATAAAAATAAAAAATTAAAATGAACTGAACCCGACGAAATAAATCATGACAAAAATGTGTATATGTGTATATACCTGACTTAGATGGAGGCAAACAATTGGATGCTTCGGCACGAAATTTCCCATAATTTTACCGTCATCCAAACATGACAAATCCGTTGAATTGATGATATGTAATCCATTTCCATGGAATGGTTAATCACATGGGCAAAAAATAAACTATGCTGAATAATTTGATGCAGAAATATTGGATTATTAAAAATAGACCGAGTATTTTGAATTTCCTTGAACAAATATCAGATAGGCAGAATAGGAGAATCCCTCTGCGACAATGTGGTCTGAAGCCCTTTACAAGACCTTTCACATACAGCGGAGTCGACTATAGTCCAGTGTTGATCAAGGTGAGGAGAAGTCGAGGGAAGCCATACAGTATGATGCAAATGTATGGAATAAATTCATTATTCCAGAAATGGGCGACATTTGAAAAAATTCCAAAAACACGTGAGGTTTCATTTCTGAAGCCTCATCTCTTGATATCCATATGAGAGATGTTACGTCACCGGTGTTGGAGTAATGACGTAATGAACGATTTTTTCAAATACAAACAAGGGTCATGTGACACCTCGTTTTAAAGGTCTACTGATCGTCTATTCAACAGTCGACATTTTGCATAAGAAAATTGTAATTGAAATGGATTATCATTTGATTAACTGAATCTTGCAGAGGTCTGCTACTGAGAATTGAACAACGAAGGGTCGTCTATTCAAAAAAATACATCAATTAATAAACTTCTGAAATCTAGTTTTTGGATTTTTTTCGAAAGTCGTCTTGTTTTGAAATGAATTTATTCCATACATTTGCATCATACTATATATGGAGTACTTATCACCTGATTCAATACTCGGGCATTGCACGTAGCATGACGTAGCTTTGAATGCGGATTCAGCTTTGATGGTGATACATAAGGTTCATTCGGGTTCCGATTTCAGAACTGTTCATGAATCGTTCGAGAACTGCGAAGAACTAGTGCGCTTTCGTTTCGAATTCTAGGACTGTTTCAGAATGGTTCACAAATTATGAAAACCCGAACGCGGCAGAAGAGAACCTCTGAGAACATAACCTTTATTAAGAATTTGCGAAAGAAACAATAGTTTGGAACCTGTATCTTCATTCAAATAATATTCTGAAGCTTCAAATTCTCCTTTGAGTCTATTCACAATATCTCTCGAAACCCTCTGTTAGCTACATTTTGGAATTATGTTTTGTCCCTTGTGCCTACATGAATTACGACACACCCACCTGAAATGTTCAATGAATTGTGTATCTGAATATAATGTCAAAGTCTCCCCAACATAATCCTCCATTTTTCGGTTTATCTAACAAAAGTTTGAATAATCAGATTAGGTAAAATATTGTCAGCAACTTCAGCAAGAGCCTCCTTCACCAATGCTTCCTGAAGATGAAGATCTACTACTATCAAATGAATGTATTAATTCCATAATATTGAGAAAATATTGGAAAGAGCAATAAACAGTAAAATAAACAAAAATATATCAATATGACGTTACGCTACAACAGACCGAATCGAAAATTAAATGATATGAGCATGCGCCAAAAATAATCCTAGAAAACTGTGCTAGAACGGTTCATGCTCGAGAGCAGGTACTGGTTTCGGATACTTGTAGGACCGTCCCAGGACGATTCTGAAAAAACCCGAACGCGTAAAGAGACAGTCCTAGAACAGTTCCACAAAACCCGAACGCGGCCGATTCTACTGCGCAAACTCCTAACAGTTCTAGAACAGTAATAGTTCGAACCCGAATGAACCTATATGTTCATTAGTAGGAGAGGACAGCAGTTGGAATTGCATTCGGATAATGGGACTAATTATGTTGGGCAGAGAATGAAATGCGAAATAGTCTGAAGAAAATGAACCAAAGTAAAAAGTTATCTAGTTTATCAAAATACAAAATGAAATAGATCTCCGATGCACCACGGGCTCCAAAAATGGAAAACCATAGATGTTTGGAAAAGGTTGCTTTGTTCAATGAAAAAGTAGTTGTAGGTTTGAAATATTGTACTTACTACTTACTAAGGTCGTGGGTTCGATTCCCAGCAGGAGCAAGGAACTTTTTTCAATATTTTAATCACGAATTGAATATTGTAAAGTTTCGGAGCATCGGCTGGGGATAGTCCTGCACGATTCGCTGTTGCATTCCAATTAACAGTGCTACTCCTAAAGTGGCACATGGAGTTAGTAACAAAGCCTACACAGAACACGCAGAAAGAGATGATGATGTGGTTGTGAGCATCAGAGAAGAAGTAGGACGGTGTATGTAGGTGGGTGTGGAAAACTACCAGTTGAGCGTGAGAGCGGGCCAGCTGCTTAGTGGATCCCAGTCTCTAACGGGGGTTAACGAGGATAGCTAGCAGGCCTGCCACTGCGCATATGGTAGTGAGTTCATCACTAGCCTACAAAACAGAGCCGAAAAACTCTGAAAGAGAGCTGATGGGCGGTGCCTGAAAAGGATGTTAGCCCAGCTCTCTTGAGCGAACCACATCAGTCATTGAAAACACTTGGGTTTTGCAAAAAGGTCCCATTAGGGACTAGTTGCTGACGTGCAAACGTCCCCCACCAGAACCAGTACCAGTACCTGTTCGAAGAACATCGTGCGAACATTATGGTAATTCCCTTCCGTGCGCTGGCAGGACTTTTAGTGCGTCTGGAATTTTGTACAGATCATGAGCTTCCAGTGCATATTTTATTCGACCTATACCTCCACCAATTAGCAAGATATGACGAGTTAAAGAAGGATATTCCAGTCGAGAAAATGATCTCTGTGGGAGACCACGTTTCGGTGCTCGCCACCACTTTCGTTGGGAAAAATGACAATTCGTGGAGTCATTCTCAATTCGGTGACCAGTGGCAGTCCGCCAGGTGTTATGGTATCGTTAGAAATATAATAAAATTTAGTAATACCGTCATAGTGAAGTGGGTCATTGAGATGGGAATACAACTAAAATTGACCCAAATCTATGACAGATAGAAAGATCTCCTTACCAGAAAGGTGAGTTTTTTATTTTTATCCATTCAAAAATGAAAATTCAAAACTCTCTCCTTGAACCGTATTACTCCTTTTTTACACTTTATATACTTATAAAATGTACCCTGGAAATATCCCAATATCTCCAGTTGGGGATCGTTATAAAATTCATTGGGATCTCAATCGCTTGAAAAAAAAAACAGCAATCCAAAATGATATTTGTTTCAGATAGAACGCTATATACAGTGAAAAGTGCATCTGCGAAATAGCACACAATTGTCTCCTGAGCTGATTTTTATCAGATCACAGAGTGAGAATGTAGGTGGAGAGGAAGAAAATGCCGTCAGACCATAGAACCAAAATGAAGCGGTTCCTAGACCTCTGCCAGGTGAGCACACTCTAATTCCATTGAGTAGAGGCAAAAACCGCCATAGAGTGCAAAGGAAATGCATCATATGCAGCCGAGTCAAGAAAAGACAGCAGAAAGCTAGTAATAGATGCAGCAGTTGTGGCTAGAGATCAGTGATGTGTTCACCAGCTACAGGAAGGAAACTGCTTCGCCTACCATATCCAGAATGGAATTCCAGACTATAAAACAGACCGGCTAAATACTTTATTTTTAGTTACATGTCCGTTCTCATGTTTTATATAATTTGAATGAATATTCATTATTAAATTTTTTAGTACTGGGTCCCGCATTTCAAAATAAATATCTAGTATATCATAATGTCATAGATTGAAGCGATATATCAAACATCTACCTGACTTGTCAAATTTAATAATTTCACAATGTATTTTTAGGATATTACTGATCATTATCAAGGAATGAATCAAAATAATGCAATTATTTCATACCTCAGATCAAGTTTTATACTGATATAATCATAGATGATATCACTAATCCAAGTAACAATAAAATTTATATTTTGCTATGATGAACAGAAACAGAAATCAACGAAACCCTGTATCACTTCCGAATATATTTCTTTCTGCAGACGTTTATCCCATTGTCTGTGCCACCACTGAGTTTCATATAAAAATAAATGTATCCTCAGGCTTTCAAATCGTTCAAACGCTCTAGCTCACTTGTTGCGACTGATTTTTCAATACGACCTGCTAGAAGGACACTTTGAACTTCTGGAAGGATGAAAATATAATTGTTTGACATGCTTCTTCATGGATGTATAGGTTTGATGTATCGGTAACAAATTGTTTATATTATATCTACCTAATATATTCAATTTCTCAAAAACATTGATATTTGCTAATACACTCAGTTCCAAAAGAAGTGACGCACTTGATATTTGACCTATCTTCCTAAAATAAAAAAAACAAAAAATAGTAGGCTGATGTATATTTTTTTTTATTTGTTGGTAGGTAATGCATTTGTCTTGAAAAAAAAACAAAGAGGTGAAAATTTTTTCAAAGCCTCCTTGATGGTGGTGAAATAACTCGAACCATGATTTATTCTTAATTTTTTACTCACCCTGTGTGTTAATTGAGTAATGGTATACAAAATGCTTGCACCCTATACGAAAGAGGCTTCTTTTGCGAGCATTTTGTTGTTTTATTCATTGATTCATCTCTTAAATTTGCCGAATTATTACAGCTTTTTTGCTGATACCGTACGCTTATCTCACAAATTGAATTCATTGAAGGATGATTGTGTTGTAGTCTGGTAGGATCACATTGTCTTTAAAAAAAGAAACGCTGTTGCCATAGCAACTAATTTGTTGTATGCCTCCATATTTGACCATTTGTCGTTGTGTCATTAATTGTCTTGTTTTATTGACTAAAATTACATAAAATGCCTCGAATGAATCCTGAACAAGTAGCAAGATTAGTTGCGTTAGTGAAAGATGGGCGTAGTAAACGTTACGCCGCTCGTGCAGTGGGAGTTCATGAAGCAACTGCTCGTAGAGCAATCCGCAAGTACGAACAAACAGGAAACACCGCTCGGAGGGTCGGTTCTGGTCGCCCCCGAAAAACTTCTCCAAGAGATGATCGCTTCTTGAGATTGCGGGTTTTACGGAATCGATCACTCCGGTAAATGTTCAGCAAGATCTTCGCCAAATTCGTGATGTTGCAGTAAGTAAGCAGATGGTATGTAGACGTCTGAAAGAAGTTAATTTGAAAGCTAGGAGACCTGCAAAAGGTCCCAAATTATTGCCCGAACATCGTGCTGCTGGAAGAAATTTTTTTGAAAATTATGGACAGTGGAATATTCCTGAATGGTCGAATGTCTTGTTTACGGATGAGTCAAGGTTTTGCCTCAATATGGTGGATGGAAGAAAGAGAGTGTGGAGAAGAACTGGTGAACGGTTTAATCAAAATTCAATAACAGAATGGGAAAGTTTTAATGGTGGGTCCGTTATGGTGTGGGGAGGGATTTCAATTAATGAATGGAAAGACACCCCTTCATGTTTTTCCGGTGAGGCAGTCGATGAATGCCCAAATTTACATTGACATTTTAGAGCAGTATGTCGTACCTCATGCAGAGTTAGTGGGCAATAATTTTATATTGATGCAGGATAATGCCTGACCACACACCGCAGCAATAGTGCGAAACTTCTTAGACGCTACTGGTGTCACCACATTACAATGGCCTGCGAGAATCCTCGATATGCATCCTATAGAACATTCGTGGGAATTAGGGAGAAGGGTTCGTTCTCGCGAGAGGTCTCCAGAAAGTCTCGCAGAAATGACAGATGCATTAGTGGAAGAATGGGATCGTATACCAATGGAAACGATAATCAACTTAATTTCCAGTATGCCTCGTAGATAAGAAGTTTTTAGAGCTGCTAGAGGAGGCAATACACGGTATTAAGCAGTCATCCCAATTTATAATTTTGTGTTCAATAAAAATGTTCTTTAAAATTATTGGTATCAGTTTATTTCATTAGAAAATTGTTTCTTGATAAATTCAGGAAGTTGGTAATCTGCAAGGATTCAGCAAAAAAACCTGTAATTCGGAAAAATTTTGAGATAAATCAATGAATAAAAAAAAACAAAATGCTCGCAAAAGAAGCCTCTTCCGTATAGGGTGTAAGCACTCTCTATGCCATTACTCAATTAACACACAGGGTGAGTCAAAAATTAAGAATAAATCATGGTTCGAGTTATTCCACTACCATCAAGGAGGCTTTGAAAACATTTTCACCTCTTTATTTTTCTTAAGACAAATGCATTACCTACCAACAAATAAAAATCGGCCAACTATTTTTTGTTAAGAAGATAGGTCAAATATCAAGTGCGTCACTTTTTTTGGAACTGAGTGTATGATGAGTTATAAAAATACTTCAGCGTAACGGACACGTTTGACAAATTTCTCTTCTCCTATCGTTATATATTAACTATTTCGATATTCATAATATTATTGAAACAAACTAAAAAATCTTTGATACTCTTGCAAATGTATTATTATATTTCTTGGAAAACATCGTCATCCACTCTGTATCGATATCAGCCATCTCATTCTAAGAACGGGTTCTTACTTAGAATGATAATGGCGGTTAATGTTTCTTGATCCGCGACTGCTTACATAAATGTTGAGTGCCAGACATCTGTTAGCCAGTGCTGAATAAGTTCTCAAAAGATATTTTTGACTTTTATTTTGTTATTATTTATTGTTCGGTTACCAATATGACCACTTATGCTAGAATCGCTGTTGTTGTTCTCTTGGCATGTTTTACTTCAGGTGAGTACTACCCTTGGGTTAGGTATTTCTCATTTAGGTACGAATAAAAGTAACTGTGAATAATGTGAAGGAACTCATTTATATAAAACAGTTATGTCGTAGTAGGTAGGTATGCTAATTATCAATCACTGATGATTTGTTGGAAGATAATTTATTATATTTTCCCAAATGTTAAGAGTCAGTAATTAGTTATACTTGAGAACCAATTGATATTCCTCGAATTAATCATTAGGTAGATATAGTATCTACAGAGATGTATCTATTTATGTTTTTTCCACTATCGCATTAACTGGAAGTTCGGGAAGAGAAAGTTGTCATTTTGATGAAAATATTTTCCTTCAAAAATCGGGCATACATGTGCATACAACTTCCAAAAAAAATCGAAAACTGTTTTGACCTTAGAGATAATAAGAGTGTCAAGAATACTTTATTTAGGTCAGAAGATGCAAATTCGAAATAATCATGTTTGGATATAAACACAATAACATTTTATTTGAGAAAAATAAAAATTAGAATTCACTTCTGGTTCCCGGTTTGAACAAAACATTAAAATTTTAATAGCAAGCTGAATATTTTTCTCGGGATTTTTCTCATATATGTATACCTACATATCAGAAATTATGAAAAAACAATTCATATCTAGTCAATAGGGGATTTTGAGTAAAATTTGAAAGATGCAAAACATAATAGGGTGCCATTGAAAATAAAAAGAGTTATGGTCATTCTCGCTCGATATACATTTTATTTATATTTTACTATGAAATAGGTATTTCATCGCAACAAATATACTTCATCACCCAGTATAGTTCTCAAAAATATTGGAATTCTTACACATGCACATGGGCGTGAGAAGAAAATGTGTCAACAGAAAGGGAGGTTGAATAGTAATTTTATGAAAAGATTCGCAGTGAAGATTCCCGAAAAATGTTTGGTTGCATCGTTCATAGTGATGTACCTAATCATAATAGTGACATCATTTGAACCCATGTGTTTATTGAAATTATACTCCTATATTTATTTATGGAAACGAGGGGAGAAAATCCCAGAAAGAAGAAAGTGTGTGTTTAATGCTTTCCGCTACGCGTCGGGCTTCACACGCGGGAGGAAATGAATACCTTTCCTTCATTTTATGTAAGCTTTCGATCATCCTAGGTCATCAAGTCAATTATTAAGTGTTCTTAAAATATTTTGTTTTATCACAAGTACATATTATTCTAGGCATTTATCTCGAAATCCATGCAGTTTTCTAGAAACATGTATAAGACCAAAGTAAAATAGATAATCTAAATTGAAAGCAGATGGGGCAGCACGTTAATAAAAAGTTCAAAATGGTTGAATTGGACACAACCCCTAAAAGTATATCACTCTGTAGGTGATCAAATACGCCTAATAGCCCCAAACATTTTGTTTTGAATGCTTGAAGAACATTTTGAAGAAATCTCAATTTTTGACTCCCTGTACATCGGAATCGAAGCTTTCCACGCACATTAAGTTTTCATCTTAAAAATATGAAATATTTGTTCTTCAAGCCTGCTACAAAAAAGTTACTCTCCTTGTATATATGAAGAGAATATAATACTGATACATTGGATTCCAGGCATGAATGGGTAACTATTGGTACCTATATAGTTCCTGAATGGACATCTATTGGTAGTTCCTAAAAGGATATCCATTGGATACTTATGAATGACTATAGGTACTTGAATATGTCAATGAATGGGTATCCATGACGCCAACCGTTTCTTCATCTTTTCCATGTCCATATAATATATACTAATCTGTATTGTCGCAGTAGTTAATACCCTCTAATACCCTAACGTAATCATTCGGCATCGGTAATTGATCTCTCCTAATTTTTTCAATACCAATTTCGACATGTCATTTGCATTTTTCCTATACTTGAAAGGTCGTTTTCTCCGCATACAAACACATGTATCAAAAATAAAAATGATTCAACATCCTTTAATACGAATATCAACAAGGTCATCCACCCAAGAACCAAGACGTGTTTACTGTTTAGTCATCATCAAGTCACCTTGTTATTTGTTTTTTCTGGGTACTTCACATCCACATAGGTACCTATCCAGTGGCGGATCTAGGGTGGTTTCAAAAGGAGCTTCTATAAATTATTTGAAAACACATTGTTCAAGGTCTAATAACCGAGAGTGCAAGTTGAAAATAGGTACTGTGAATAATAAAATTTGATCGAATATGCAGAGAACCAGAGAGGAAGGAGAAGGAAATAGTAGATTGTTTTATCAGGATCAAAAGTGACACTTCGTTTGACAAGCGAATTTTGCATTTGCGAGACGGAGCGCCTAACGAAGTCGAGCGAAAGCAAAATCCTTCCCGACCTCAGAGATCGCCCGTGAATTATTTTTTTCAACACTAGCTCTGGAACCTACCATTTAGTAGAGCAGTTGGAGGAATAGGGGTGGAAATAATTTCCACAAAAACGCAGTTTTCATTTTCTGAAGCCTCATCCGACCCCTTACACTATATTAAAAATATAGCTGCATTCTTTCATGTAAAAATGTTTTAATGCAACTTTTCATATTTCAGGTGCCCAAACCGAAATGATTGTTTCACAACTCAACACATGTTCCGCTACCTATATTAGGATCTTCAGGATAAGATTCAAACGAATTTCATAATCTTCCTAAAAATGATAATATGGTTAGCAGATCTCGAAATTCGTGTCAAGGTGTGAAACAATCATTTTGGTATGTGATTGAAACTATTCTCTGTGATCGTGAATGTAAGGTTCCATTATTTGATATATCATTCCAGGTATATCCATAGAAATCATATTATATATACGTGTCAGTATATATAATATGATTTCTATGGGTATATCTGAATATAGTGAATTAAAAGCAGCGATGGAAGATAACGAATGTTTGTTGTTTTCGTTAAGTTCTGATGATAGTTCGAATTGTGTTGAATTGACTGCTAAAGGTGTCCAAGGAATAATAAGTGCTAGCAAGTAGGAGCAAGACAAAATAATTGAACTCTTGGAACCAGTGCCTATTCATCTTCTAATTGTTCACGTCGAATGTCGTCGTTTGTACGTAAATCCGAACAAGATGAAGAATGTTCTCAGGTTTTCAAATCAGATCCTGATAGAAAAACATCAACTAGCAGCAGCAGCAGCAGCAGCAGCAATAGAGCTTTGTGATCTGAGCTGCCGACATTCGCGTTCAAAGATAATTGCTTGTTTTGTGGCCAATTCATCAAGGAAACTGAGAAAATAATTAAATCTGCAATTTTACCAGTACCAACTTTCGCGTTTCGACAAACTATTATTGATGTGTGTGATGCAAGAGACGATTTTTGATCATCAAATGTCCTTGCACGTCTTCTTTCCGTTATCGATACTTGCCAGCAGCAGATGCTCTGTATAATCAGAAATGTAGTGTGAATTTTGGAAAAGACTACTCTATTCCTAAGAAACATCAGCATGATATTCCCAATAAACAGACAAAGTTGGCAGGACGTCCTTCTGATAAAAATAAAGAAGATGCCTTTTTATAAATATGCAGGTGGCTCAAGAAAAATGATGATGAAAAAATGATTCAGGAGTTGCTGGACAAAATGGCAGAGCTGCTGCCAGAAAATATCGAACCTTACACTGTTCGTCGTACGCATAAAAAATATTTCTCGGTTGACATTATGATATTGAGAAAAAAGGTAGGGCTAATATGATTGTAACAGTGAAAACAGTTGCCAATATAATATGTGATTATCAGCGACAAAAGTGTTCAGAAGATCCTAATGCTGAAAAATTTCGGATAGTTGAAGCAACAGCTAAACTGATTAAGAATTCAATCAAGTTGATGAGAACATCCTTAGAGTTTTATCCTTCACCAGAAGAATTAAGTTCCGAGCAGGAAAATAATAAGCTTTTACCCGACATTTTGAAAACATTCTTGGATATAATAATCAACAAAAAATCCTCAAGTTTGAAGAAAAATTCAATTGAACAGGCACTAATGCAAGCTGCAAGGCCACGATCTATCATAAGTTCAATTCATCTAGGTGTTGGTGTGCAGTGTCATCGAGATTTCCAATCTCAGTTACTTGTCGATGAACTTCATAAGCTTGGGTTTTCTGTATCATATGATGACGTACGGAAGTACTTGCAAAACTGAAGTAGATGAACCTTGTGGGACCAGAGTTCGACGATACGGAATTTCTTGCACAGTATTGTACAATAATTGTTCGAGAAGGTACCAATATTCCAATCGAGGAAGTTGAAGATAATGAATGAACTTCTGTTACATGCCAAATATGCCATTTTTATTAGGTTTATGATTTAAACGTATTAACGAATAAACGAATATTGGAAACACTGTATTTTCATTTTGCACAAAGGTATCATTCTATATTTTCTCATATGTGTTATTCTATGCATTCTGAACTGAGAAAAGCAAAAAAAAATTTTGTGGGAATTATTTCCACCTGAGACCATTGTCAATGGTTAAAGTGTGTTTTTTACTACCAAGATAGTTATCCTCATTTTATGAACCACTAGTCAATGAAGACATAGCCACCTCTGATATAATTAACCCGAATTCACTGTTCTTATTCAAGATTCGCAGGAATGGCACTCTAATCTGGTAGGTATTTATCGATAACGACTTGTCATACGCTCTCATGGTCATGGCATCGGTCATGGCTACAAGATTTTAATTAGATTTGAAGAGAAGTGCTTTCAAAGTGACATTAGGTCCATATTTCAGTTTCACAATACTATAGTGTGTGTATATTGATGGTTCTGGCACTTGTGATATATAACTTCCCTGGGGATATATCCACTTCTTCTGTACTAAATGATCCAAAAATTGAAGAGAGTCCTGAGAAAAAGAGACGAACTTTAGCAATAATTTCATACAGTGTGATAAATCATTACCAAATTTAGTACTAAATTACAATTCGATATTGAATACAGTGATTACATAATCGACTTACCAAAATCACTTCATTGCAGAATAGGTATAACGTGAAACGATAATATCAAATTTAATATAAAGCCACAACACAAAGAACAAAATAAGACGCCAGCAACAAAACCTCATGTGGACGCTGTCGCCCTGCAAATACCAATGGGAAGATCACAATAAGCTCATTGTCAACCCTTCAAAGAAGGTTGGTTGATTTTAACCTACGTTCGTTTGTCTACCAACTATGACAGTGAACGAGCTGTAATAATATATTAGTTATACAACATAATATAAATAGTTTGAATACTATCTTTAGAGAGATTTGAAATAGTTGCAGGTTGACTTTACCTTCCTTTTCGTTTGATTACCAACTTTAACAGTGAGCAAGCTGTAATGACATTTCAGTTACAATATAATATAGTTGAAATACTATCTTTAGTTTGATTTGAAATACTTATATGTTGATTATAACTTCCTATTCGTTTGTCTATCAAATATAATAGTTAGCGAGCTATTATGATATTTCAGTTACAGTTATAATGTTGTTGAAATACTATTCCTAGTTCGATTTGACTAATTTTTACAAATTATTGGTTGTAGCACAAAAATATTATCAAAACCAACTAATATTTTTGGCTGACGTTGAATTTGTTCATCACCTAATCATTGAATGTACCATCATTGTAGTTTTACTCAACAATTATGATGATGTTGTTGATTAAACAAATTTTTTTGTCAATTCTACCCATACTATTTCTTATAGCGTTTTCCACTCGCCGATTCACAGAGCGCACTAGCACAGAGCAAGTACAAGTGGCACTGGCTCGGTTCTTCCATAAAGTGCGGTTCCAGCACAGAGCAGTGGAATAGAAATAGAAAGTTAGTGCGACCTCTTTGTCATCAGAAATGTCAGATTAATTGTTTTGTCAATCAATAAGTTGAATTATTGAAAGTACATTTGGTTCCGTTGGAGCACAGGAAGGATTCATCTACCTTTTATTGTGGTTTCCCTGTGAACACTGCCAGAAACCAGCCAGAAACAGTCTAATATATGAATGTTATTGAAGTGTCCTTCACGAAGTTGATATTTTTCATCATTACTGAATCAACAATCAAATATGTTTAATACCTTCACATCTGAATAGCTTTCTTCAACTTTTAGGTAATTTTCGTAACTAAGTACTTCTGTATCTCAATCATCATTTCTTCATCATCACTTGTATATATGGTTCCGGAAATCATTGTAATAATAGTGATAAACTTCAATGCGACATTCATAATTATTCAAATTCCAAACATTTTCCCACTCGTAACTGAAATATTTGAGGTTATGTGTATCGCACCGTCGTACAAGCACAGTTCTGAAAACTCGAACTCTGAGCGGGCATCGAGCAAGTTTGAAAGCCAGTGGAAATCGTTTCTCGACAAAAGTTCGCTCTTGAAATCCTTAAGCGGCGTTCACAACCAAACTTTTTACGTTTTGCTTTTTACGTTTCGTATTCTGATTGGTGAAGCAGAATCTGAAATTAAACGTGAACTAAACCAATGCAAATGTCATTCACAACAACAAAAAATCAACGTGACTTTTTATGGCTCAGTTGCCTTGGTTTTGTTATTTGTTTTTCATTCTGAAATGAAGTAAATAATCATACCAATAATATTGATCAGATAATTAATGATATTGAATTGATAGAACTGGCGGTGACGAATATTGATCCTTATTCAATACTTGAAGAGAAAAATCAATCTTCAACATGAAAATAATGAATTGAACAATATACCTATCTTCTATTCTGTGGATTCACGAAAAAAACATGAAAACATTATCATAACTTCCATATTATTACAGAATGTTCCATATTATTCGTCTATTTTTACTATTTCCACAGACGATGGCTTCTTGCAACGCAAAAAGCTGAATATTTTCAGCTTTTTGCGTCATTTCAATCACAGATTTTGCTTCACCAATCAGAATACGAAACGTAAAAAGCAAAACGTACAAAGTTTGGTTGTGAACGCCGCTTTAGTGGACCACGCAAAACGCACTCAGTGCCGAAAAAGTTCGAGCTAGTGCGACGAGTGGAAAACGCTATTAGAGTGTTGGCATTAAAGAATAATGTTACCATGGGACCTTATACCTCTCAGCTGAAGCCTCGGTATATAATCTTGGTTCCTGAGTAATACTGATATTCTTTACTACCTTGGTGTATAAATAAGTATTTTCTCCAATCGGCATAGAAAGTGTCAGAAACTCAACAGGCAGAAAAGGTGTACTTTCTCTGCCTAGGTAGGAAAACTTTGTTGATATGCAACGTTGCAAGTAGTTTGAATGAAATTGGTAATCGAAATTAACACTGACATTGGGTGAACACAACATAATGGAGCTATCAATAAAAAAATTACACAAATTTGATTTCATTATAACATTTAGAGAGAAAATTATATTTTTCACACGGCAGCAAAATGTAGATTGACTGCTTTGGCTGAATTACTAGTCTCGCTATACTCAGATATGAACTATCAGCCGCGGCAGTCAATCTACTACTTTGCTGCCAAGTAATTCCCTTTCTTTCCTTTCATTTTTGATATATTCTCTTCCTTTTTCAATGAGTTTCATCCTAAAATATTTTTTCAACTTTTCACCATTTCCAAAGGCTTTAGCACTGGTCTAATAGAAACATGAGATGATTCAATAGAAAAAACAATAATTTGTTAAAACATCATATCAATTGATTTGTCATCATGGCACCCTTCGCAACAAAATTAAAAACCGAAAATAAATCATTGGTGCGTTTTTTCCAATTCTTTTCCATCCAAGATTTTCATACTATTTATCTCGAATAAAAACTGAGGGTGCCATCATATTCACATCTCCTATAAGATAGATATTCACTCTAGCTGGACTAGAAGTCAACAATGCTCAAAATGCCATTTACAAATGTCCAGAACCACTTCGTAACTGACATACAGAGTGATTCATGGATTTTGACATAAAATTCAAACCGTCATATTAAATACAGGGATTACCCGATTGAGTTCAGATTTGGTACATGAATTGAAATCAAAGGCTTCAACAAGTTGCTTTCCGAACGAAATATTATTTTCCTATGTTGAGCTATTGTGAGAATAACTCACCCTGTATGATAATTATCAAAAATTTGAGGTCATATTATGAATCTGCGGGAAAAATACTATAAGAACTTGTTGAGAAACTTTCTGGCAGGATATCAGTCATTCCATAATAAATTATTATCCAAACTTTTTTCATTAATTGGCGGATAAAATATCAGCAAAAATGAATATATAATAAATATTTACGAAACCAAAACATAATTGTTGTTATTCTCTTTGATAACTTCGTAAATATTGTTAGAAATACGTTTCTAATTGACCAAAAGAGAGGACGGCGTATTTGATAAACACAAATATTATAATGATGAAATTCAGGAAAGTATTCAGTCGCGCTCACACAGACACCCGTCAGAATCGGAATGACAACTCTCGTCAGAACTATTGCTACCGAGTGTCTCAGGAATACAAATAGTGAAATACTCAACACTCGGCCAATCCTGACAAAAGTGTGTCCTCACACATATCACCATCATTCACCATAAATACAATACATGAAAATTAAACATTATAACAATTCAAATCAAAATTACAATCTTCTTATCAATCGCATACATAATCTTCGAATTTGATCGGTTTCTTGATTTGTCTTCTTGGGCGGATTGTTCCGTCCTTATCTTCATCGCTTCTCGTCGCTTTCCCAAATAAACTCTCATTGTCGCCATCATCTTGCTTATCTTCAAACCCATCTTTTCCGAAATTTGCTTCCTCTTCCGTATCACTGGCATCGGGAAGATTATATGGTTTAAGTTGGGATACATGGTACGTAGTTGTATGATCCCGTTCCAAATTGCGAACACGATACGTATCACTAGGAAGTTCATCGGTCACCACAAATGGTCCACAATATTTCGGTCGCAATTTATTGGATTCGCCCGTTGAAGTCTTAGCACATTTAGCGAATACGATTTCTCCTATATCATAGTTCACTCCTATGAATCTTTTCTTATCGTATCTGTCCTTATAACGCACTTGCTCTTCTAAGATATTACGTCTTATTTCGTCTTGAACTTCGTCCGCTGGTGTCCAGTTAACATTAGCTACCTCTAATGCCAGCTTATCTTGATCAAATATAGGTAAGTAACCATGCAGACTTTCGAATGGACTTTTTCCTGTACTCTTATTGAAAGCAGTATTTATCGCATGCTCTGCTTTTCTTGTATAGTTGTCCCATTGGTCTTCTGCTTCGGAAAAACTTGCGATCATCGGCACCAAAGTTCTATGAACACGTTCAACTTGGCCATTAGCCTGAGGCCAACGACTTGAATTGAGTATATTCTGCATCTGTCGATCTTCACAAAACTTGCGAAAATCATTGGAAGTGAAACATGTTGCTCTGTCACTAACAATTTTCTTTGGAATTCCGTAAAGTTCTATGAATTTATTCAATTTTCTGATAAGTGTACTCGACTTTGTGTCTCTAACTGGATACAATTTTACAAATTTGGTTAAGGCACAGACAATAACAAATATGTAGGCATTTTTACATCTGGAAATAACAAAAGGTCCCACATGATCCACATGGATTCTTTCAAATGGATATCTGGGTGGTGGTATGGGATGAAGTTCCCCTGGTTGTCGTCCTCCAGGTAATTTGTTTACCAGACAATGAAAACAATTGCGAACGTGGTTCTTCACATAACTCCGCATCCGAGGGAACCAATAAACTTGGCGTATTCTTCTGACTGTCTTCTCAACTCCATAGTGTCCCTGAATATCATGATTCTGTATTGTTACAGCCTTTCTCATAGTCTTGGGTAATACAAATAGACCTTTTTCAACGCCAGCTTCTTTTATTCTTCTTATTAGCCTACCTCTATCCAGTTCATAGTTACCCACTATAACATTTTCTTCTCTTGTTCTTCTAGATACATCCTTTTCCAAAATAGATATTATTGAAGCCAAATCGGCATCTTTCCTCTGGAACGCTAAAATTTCATCTTCAATTTCAATACTGAATATATCTACAGTATCTTCCATTTCAGCTTGTACATCACTAGCTTCCAAGGTTGGAGCTCTTGACAATGCATCAACATGAACCATGTGATCGGCTTTTCTGTATCGTACATCGAAATCAAATTCTTGCAGGAGATAAAACCATCTTGCTACTTGGGAATTGCTACTTTTCTGGGCATTCATGTAGATTAGAGCTTGGCAATCAGTGTAAATGACGAATTTCAAGCCAATCAGGTAATTCCGTAACCTATTTACACACCAAACAATAGCCATCAGCTCTATCTAGATTCTGCATAGCTGGTCTTCTTTGAGATATAATAAATTGGAAATAAGAGTTTGTCAGTTTTATCAGACTGGAAGAGAATACCGGCTATCCCTAAGGAACTAGCATCTGTATGGAGTTCCGTACGCGTTGCTTTCGGATTATACAATTTGAGGATCGGATCCGCTGATAGCAAATTCACCAATTCATTGAATGCTGCCTGTTCTAGAGCACTCCAATGGAAAACTTCTCCTTTCCGAGTAAGATCGCTCAATGGTTTTGCTACTAACGCGTATCCCTGTACAAACCTACGGAAATAGCTCGTTAGACCTAAGAATCTTCTTACTTCATGAATATTCGAGGGCTGTGGAAAATCTTGTATTGCTTTTACTTTATCTCTTCCTGGTTGAATTCCATCCTTAGATAACATAAATCCCAAGTATTCTACACAGTGCATACCAAAGAAACACTTTCTTAATTTCAATGTCAGATTAGCGTTTCTCAAAGCCTGTAACACCAATTCAATTCTCGAGAGCATATCTTCCCAGTCCATTGCTGGTATTAATATGTCATCCAGATAACACATCGCAACTTTATGTCTCAGTGGTCCCAGCATTAGGTTCATAAGCTTGCAAAACTCAAATGGAGCATTGGTCAACCCGAACATCATCCTCTCAAACTGACCTTTGTCATCAGAGGTGATGAATGCGGTCTTTCGTTTAGCTTCCTCCGACAATGGTACCTGTAGATATCCGTGGGCCAAATCAAGAGTGGTGAATAAAGTACAACCCTCTAAGTTGACAAATTGTTCATCAATGCTAGGAATGGGAAAAGTTTGCTTGACAGTTTGTGCATTTAGTTTTCTAAAATCAACTACAAGTCTAGCCTCACCTGTCTTCTTTTTAACGAGAAGTACAGGACTCGCATAAGGACTATCCGTAGCACTCACTATTCCGTTCTGTTTCCATTCCTGAATAATTGATGATATCTGTTCACGTTCAACCAAATTTGCGCGATAGGGCTTACATGAAACTGGTTGTCCATTATCTACAATTTCCATTTTGACAAGATTAGTACAACCTAGCTCTCTCATGTTGAAGGCGAAACAGTCACGGTAAGCATTGAACATATTCAACAACCTGGACAAGATCCTACAATCCGTACCTGTACCAACATTTACCATTTCTTCCGTTATGTCTTCCTTTGCTAGATATTTCTCTTCAGTTTTCATTTGCAGTCTTCCCAACTTATCACCAACCGCGATTTGTCTCGGCACTATCCCAGGATTTTCGACTGGTACTAAAACATTTTCCTGGTCTATCTTAACAGTAACCAACATCATCGACTGGCCTGGAACCTGAACATTTTCTGACGATAAAAGTCTGACTGGATTCTCTGGAATATCTTGCAGCAACTCGTCGAAAGAATCGAAGGAAATCTGATATTTCATGCTGAATTTCAAACATTCGTTCACTCGTATGTAGACTAGACTTGGATCTTCGGTGAAAGTTCTACCAAGAATAACATCGATGGATTGGGCAGCATCAGGGACTATCCAGAATTCGACATCCTCCAGATATACGTCATCCATCTCGACTCGACATTTCATGGAACAGGTACTATGGACTACTGTACCCCCAAATCCGCTCAGTTTTTGATGACCATTTTGAAGAGTTTCGATACATGATGGAACTAATGACTTTCTGATCGTGCAAACGGCACTCCCAGTATCTATCAAGGCTATAAAATTCATGCCATTTATATTTACTTCGCGCATAAACTTACTCAAGGTGTCTGTGTTCGATATTAAATTAATGTTCGCGGTGGTTGTAGCAGATGGTAACGAATTTGAATTTGAATTTCTACTACAATTCCTTTTGATATGTCCTACCTCAAGACATTGATAACACCGTTGTTGTTTTGGCTTCACACAAACATTCCTCAAGTGACCTTTTTCACCACAATTATAACACACAATCTGAGTTTCTCGCTTTCTATTCACCCTTGAATCTAACACTGTTCTTCCACATGCAATAGCTCTTTTATTCTGCTTAATTTCATAAACCTGTTCTAACTTTAATAGATCATTCCATAGGTCATCAACATCTGTATGACTTTTCACCATCAAATTACCAGCCATTTCAGTTCTGAACAACCCTTTCAATATTTCAATTTTGATTTCCTGAAAAGGTAACACAAGCTCTAAACATAACCTCAGCTTCTCATGAAAATAACTCGTAATTGATTCTGAACTCACTTGTACTCTAGAATGCATCCTTTCCCACTTATCTGCAGTAGTGATAACCTGCACGAAGGTACTCCTGAACTTACACTCAAAATCTATCCAATCCACTACACTCGGCCCTATTCTTTTAAACCAATCTGATGCTGGACCTTTTAGGTAAGAACCTGCAATTGATAACTTCAAGCGGTTATCCCAACCTTGGATACCCCCTGTAGTATTCACCTTTTCCAACCATTCTTGCGCTCTCAATCTGTCACTGTCGCCGTTGAAATACCATAATACTTCTGGAATTTGTGGTATTACTCTAGAAGTTGTATTGGAACTCAATATATTCATCTGAACACTCATCAACTCAGTCATTCTCATCATCATTTGATTCATAAACTCATTTTGATTCACAAATCCTACCTGCCCTGCGACTTGTGCTGCCTGCCCTGCGACATGTGCTGCCTGCCCACTCATAGAACCTACTGAAGAACCTACGCTACCGTTACCTGTTCCTCCATCGGGTTCACCCGGAGCTCTCACAGCCGCTATCCCATCTAACACTTTCTCACTCACTTGAGACATCTCACCGATTCCGAAGAGATACTATCCTGAAGGCCAAAATAACAAAGGCGTTGATCCCACTTCTGAAATGTTAGAAATACGTTTCTAATTGACCAAAAGAGAGGACGGCGTATTTGATAAACACAAATATAATGATGAAATTCAGGAAAGTATTCAGTCGCGCTCACACAGACACCCGTCAGAATCGGAATGACAACTCTCGTCAGAACTATTGCTACCGAGTGTCTCAGGAATACAAATAGTGAAATACTCAACAATATATTTTATAATTTACTCTCCTTACCTAAAAAAACTGAAGAATACATTCGTATCAGGATCGGAATGACTATTTTTCATGTTCTTGTAAGTACAAGGTGTTCCTAAAAGATCTGCACAAAATTTCAGCACATAGTCCTGAGGTCTGAATAAGGCAATTTGAAGTAATATGGCATCCATAAAAATCACTCTGTACGTCAGTAACGAAGCGATTTCGTACATTTGTGTATGGCATTTTGCAATCATATTGACAGTCCCTATAACCCCATGAGTTTTGTCGGTTTTATCTCCGGACACCCTGTATACGGAGGCGTATAGAAGTGCGCCACGGGTTCCTTGTAATTGTCGATAGTCATCTCGAAATTTCAATTTTGATATAGCACTTTCGAAATTCTAATTCGCTCTGACTAAAAGGTATCCCAGAAGTTAATGGTCTCGTTTATGGCTCTCTGGATCGAAACTGAAATGATTTTTCTGACAGCAGAAATTTCAACTATACTATATCAAATAAATACGAAAAGCTCAATGTCACTTCCACACAAAGTTCATGAAATGAACGACAATGGTAGATTTCGGAAGAAAAACAACTACTTTCCTCGCTAATACCACGCAGAACATTGAATTACATCCTCCCGAAATCTATGCATCGACTCGTATAAACGAATACAGATACAAGTGATTCTTTCCTGAATGCCTATCAATTTCGATTCAGCCAGGCCACGCTAGACAACCACAGACCAGCTTCGAGCTCTTTGACTCTCATCAGTGCAGTATAGTCTCCAGCCAGCAGTCCTTGGACCGCCGAGGCGTCTTTCATCGATAAGATGAAAGTAACGCCATCTGAGTAGAACAGAGGAGAGAATCACTCCATAACTGAAATTCCTATACGGGAGTGGCTGGTTGCCTGACTGGAAGTCAGTTTGAAATAAAATAATGATGGCTAATAAATGCTTTCTATGCTTCGTGAACGTGAAATACTCTAGCAAAATGCCACTCTGTTCTGAGTATCTCCTCATAATTCTGATTTTCTGACAGACTCTTGGTCAATTTCGTGAAGAATGAACTCTAATAACACAAATATGCCCTATGGATATCCTTAGGACGTCCTGTCGGGACATTAAGGACGTCCATAGGACGTTCGAATTTGGTACCGTGGACGTCCATTGGACGTCTGTGGAACGCACAAATGTCCCACTTGAGGACCACTTAGGGACGTCCTTGAGGGACTTTTATACGATCCTGGAAATATTAAGGGCGTCTGCGCAGAGATATTCGAAGGAATGTCAGGGACATTTCATGGTTGTCTATATAGAAGGCGCATTATATAAGATATGAAGTCAAGCTAGAATATGTACTACTCGGGACATCCGATGGATGTCCCTGAAGGAATGTTCAAAAAGATATCCCATCAGGGACATACCAAGGACGTCCTTGCATGGACATTCTACAATATGTACCACGTGAGACGTCTAAGGGATGCTATTTCTAGGACATTTGAAATGATGTACCAGCTGGGACATTCCGTGGACGTCCTTACTCGGACATGTACGGAGATGTACGGGATGGGACGTCCCAAGGACACTTATTCTTGGTCCGGGACATTCGGACTTGTACCAAATTGGGACGACCCTAGGACGTTGTGTGCTATTAGGGAAGCGACAGAATCTCGAATATTCAGAACATCGTGATATTACTTATGAAAGTCGCTGATGAGAGGAGACAGATATCATCAGATAAGTGGTATTTCGGATTAGAATGAAAATCCAGAGCATTTCAGGAAGGAATACATTTTTTGTTTCTATTTATCGAGAGAATTTTTTTTATTGACCCGTAGTGAAGAAATTATATTCGGAATGTCGATATAAAAGTAAAAATTTCGGGATAAAAGACATTTCTATCGACTGAAGGAACAAAAAACCCATGACACTTCTACACTTTCATGGAATATGTAATGGGAATAGAAGTGGAGAAGGGAAGGTGAAAGTCCATGCTGTATTCAATTCCATTGTAACAAAAACAAAATTCTGTGAAAATCACTCCGAGTTCTCTTGTTGATAAGGGATATAGATCACATATTAATTTGAATTGCATAATAATTTATAATCGTAGTTATATATATGTATAATATTATTTTTTATTGAGAATCGTCGTGTGAGGCCTTTATTAGGAAAACATATCAGCAGAACAATAGGTGGCATGCATTAATAAAGGCTGACATTCGTGACATTCAATTATAGCGATGTTTCAATGATTATTTTTCTACACTTGCATCCGGGAGAAACCCACAAATATTGATAGACAATAAAAACAATCACATATAAATATTGTTTCTAAGCTGTTCATAAAAATTTGTTCGAAACGCTCTATTGGTGTACCTATTACTACTACAGAATTGTCACACCTCAATTTCATTCTCTTACTGAAATCAACGTCCCATAGATTAGTGGGGCTGGAAATCAAACGATTCGACCGTGTTTGGCACGAAGGACTCCTCCACAAACTACCATCATACGGCTCACCACCTCAGCTATGCTATCTCTTATCAAGTTTTTTGTTAGACAGATCGCTTCCACGTGGTGGTGGACGGTGTATCGTCTGATACCATTGGCATCAATTCCGGCGTTCCACAAGGATCAATAATTTTGGCACCAACATTATTCCTTCTTCATATCAATGATCTGTTGGGAGTAACAACTTGCCCCATCCACAGCTTTGCAAATGATAGTACCCTCCATACTGCGTTCTCTTCCAGAATTCCCATTTCTTCCCAGGAAACTAAGAACTCACGGCGCAGGCAGGTCAATGCTGTCAATGGAGTGATGGAGAAAGCCATCAACATTGAGCTCATCAAATATCTGGAGAACTCAGGAATAACTAATGATAGACAACATGGCTCTCGCCACCGAAGATCAACTGTAGATTTACTTGCCTACGTCACTCATGTATGGCAAAACATGGGGAATCTCTAGTAGCTGTGACGCTAGATGTATCGAAGGCATTCGACCGTGTTTGGCACTAAGGACTGCTTCACAAACTACCAACATAAGGCATACCACCTCAGCTATGCCCTTTTATAGAGTTCTTTCAGGCAGATCGCTCCATGTGGTGGTGGACGGAAGGTCGTTTGATACCATTGTCATTAGTTCCGGCGTTCCACAAGGATCAATCTTGGCACCCACATTGTTCCTAATCCATATCAACGATCTATTGGGAGTAACCACTTGCCCTATCCACAGCTTTGTAGACGATCTTCATACTGCGTTCTCTTCTAGAGTTCCCATTTCATCCCAGGAAAATAAGAACTTGCGACGGAGGCAGGCCAACGCTGTCAATGAAGATCTTGCGGAAATCACAGCCTGGGGACCCAACAACCTAGTTGAATTCAACGCCACCAAAACTCAAGCCTGTATTTTCTCTAGGAAGGCGGAACTCAGTATGCCCGATATTGTAATGTCTGGCATCACCATCCCCACCAAGCCCACCATATCTATGCTCGGTATTTCCATCAGCAACACTCTTTCATGGAATAATCATGTCAGATCCATCGCAAAAGCTGCCTCATAAAAACTCGGATTCTTGTTCCGTGCGAAAAGCTACTTTACACCTCAACAGCTTCTAATGATCTACAAAGCGCAGATACCTGTTCTAGAATACTGTTCTCACATATGGGGTTCAGCACCAAAATATACGCTGATGCTCTTAGATTCCATCCAGAGAAGAGCCATTCGCCTGGTGGGTGACACATTCACTCACTCTTAGACATCATTGGAACACCGTAGAAAGGTCGGCGACCTTTCACTTTTCTATCGATACTTCCACGGGAAATGTTCTTCGGAAATCTCTGCTATCATTTCTTCACTAGCAATACCAATCAGACGATCTAGACAAGCCCAGTCAGCACATCATTTCGTTGTCAACCTCGAAAACATTATCAAAACTCCTTCATCCATATAGGACGGCTAGGCTCTGGAATTCATTGCCTGAGGAAGTATTCCCAACAACATATAAACTCAAGAAGTTCAAACAAAATTCCAATACCTACCTCCTGTCCCTATCCTCCCTAGGAACGCACGATTTTCTTTGAACATTATAGGGATTTCCTTTCGTGCGCCCAAGCGATAAAAAAAAGAAAGAACAAAAAAAAAGAATTCATATCTAGTTCTCTGGACAAAAGGAAGCTAGTCGATGTGGTATACACGGATTTTGGAAAAGCCTTCGATAAAATCCCTCATCTACTAGTATTTTTTTATAAAAATTGGTATATTCTCGCAAGATTGCAACAACTATTAAAATCGATTATATTATTTTTCAATGACATAGGTGACTCTCTGAACTCGAAAACTCTACTATATGCCGATGATTTGAAGTTATACCGTGAGATAAATGATTTTAGAGATTGTCAATAATTACAAAAAGATTTAGTGACTCTAAATGATTGGTGTATAGAAAACAATTTACTTCTGAAGTGCAAAGTGATGACATTTTTCCGTAAGAATGTTCCTTTTGTTTTCAATGATTGTCAAGGGTTTCTGAATGCAAAGATCTAGGCGTTATTCTCGATGAAAAGCTCAGCTTTGTGAATCACATTACCTAATACCGTTATTGGCCAGGCCAATCGTAATTAAGGTTTTCTTATGAGAAACTGTAAGGAATTTCATTCTTTCAATGCTTCATGTCATATTTACTACTCGATGGTTAGAAGCAAGCTGAAATATTGTAGCGTTATATGGAACCCCAGCTATACAAAATATGTAGATGCATTGGAAGCTGTTCAGAAGAAATTTATAAATTATGCTATTTTCAAAAAACATGGCATCTATCCAGACGGAGGCTATGATAATAATTTATTGTTGGAAGAATTCGATATGTTCTCGCAGAAAAAAAAAGAGAGAGATCGCGAATCTTGTTTTCCTATACAAAGTCATCAACAATGGCATAGATTCTCCGAATCTTATGTCAGCAGTAGACTTCAATATCCCAAGAATCACGTCTAGAACAAATACTATATACCTTTAACTTGGTAGTATCTAATTCGCGACACCATTATCACTGCCCTCTTTCGAATGTGTGTAGGTTTTACAATGATTTGCCATCTGTCAATGTTGACATTTTTTTCTGTCATAACGAGCATTCGAGAAAGAACTTTCTAGTGTCTTTCCGAATTAATCATTATGTCTTTATATAAGTATGATCATTAGCGCTCAGCAATTAGCCTATTGGATGTATATACCTATAGTTATTAAATAAATAATTATTAAATGAATAAATAAATAAGTGAAGTGTGTTTTTACTACCAAGGTATTTTCGTCATTTTATGAACCACTAGTCAATAAAGCAACCTCTAAAAATTGTTGTTGTTCTTTTCCATCATTCGGTTGCCCCCTCACGATCAACCCTCAGAAGTCTTCAAGAGACTTGTGCGAGCAAGGAATGACAGGGGTCTTACCTTCTAACGTGTGATCCCAAACACTTTCTCGTCATTAATTAATTAATTATTTTCCGTCGACCTCGTATTAACGACTAAGTTTAATGTATATGAAATCGTTCATTAATGACCCCTATTAATGAACGATTTGTCTATTAATGTACGATTGTTTTATAGGCAACCAAACATACACCGCGTGCATTCATTGTTTATGCTATAACTTACGGAATCTGCATATAAATCGAAAATATGGATTTCATTGAAGATTTTCTGTTAACGGGTTCACCTTTCCAAGTTTCTGACACGATTTTAATCCCTGTTTTCTAAACACAAGGAATTTATTTTCTATGTTGATCATTTCGACAAATGTCAAATGACACTAATGTCAGTGACAAGGCTACTGGGTGATTCTTAGCAGTTTCCGGATGGATGATGAATTCGCGAACCAAGTTTTCTTCATTGCAGGAGAAATGAGAAATATAGTCGACGGAAAAATTTTGTAACCAACTTGTATATTAAAAGGCGATTAATGATCTCGAACATCAACGCGCTCGCTTCGCTCGCACGTTAAAATATCTCGATCATTAATCGCCCTCATTAATAAACTAGTTGGTTAAATAACTATTATCGATAACGACTTGTCATAATATAATATGCTGTCATGGTCATTGTTAAGCATTGAAAATAAGTACTTTCATAGTGACAAAAGGTCCATATTTTGGTTTCATAGAGCTAAAATGATTGAAATATATTGCTAGTGGTGGAAAAAATTTAACATTAACCTTGGTAGTAAAGAACATTATTACACGGGACCTTGGATGAAGCCTCGGGATATAATCCTTGGTCCCTCGGTAATAATGATATTCTTTACTACCTTGGTGTATAAATAACTATTGTCTGTGATATATTTGGGAGAAGATCGTAACTGTATTACTTTCTCCTTCTAACGATTGTAACAGTGTTGTATATGATAGAACAATATAACCAAACTACCACTAATATTATCGATATTATAAGTTAGTATATCATTTTTGAATGTCCTGCCCTGTGCCCTGGAGAAGGCTATGGGAGACAAGGTGATACCTACTTAAGAAACATTATTGTATTGTGATAATTTCTATAATCATTTTCAAGCCTTGAATGTGCCTTGACCATGAAATGCTAAATAATAACTCGAATTGATGGTTCCTACCTCGATCTTCCTACTCGTTTTTTCATTGCCTGCTAACACAAATGGTTATGCGGTGTTGATTGTATTTCAAATTTGAACAGTCAATTACACAAGTTGAAACAACATTGTCACAATAATCGTAGGTAGATATGTACCTACGCAAGATTATTATGATTGACTTCCACTAAACTAATAACTGTGTTTCATTTTCTTTTCAGGTGCCATCGCTCAAGATCTGCCAGTAACTCAGCAATGTTTGGGGTGCATCTGCGAAGCTATCTCTTCGTGCAACACCACAAGAACGTGCTCTGGTAGGTAATAATTGAACAAAAAATAAAACAAAATACAGTTTTCGACTTTTTAATATCATGAAAGGCTCTCGATTGGTTCCTATAAGATTCATGATAACTAATAAATATCATAATTCATAGCAGAAGGAACCCAAAGTCATCTTCACAACATTCATTGGAAAGATTAGAGATCAATCACGCCGGTACATGTTTCAGGCTTATATAATTAAGCTCATCATCAGCCGATTACAAGATTTTAGTTATGTAAATGAAAACGTTGGAAATTTGATAATGTAGACAATGAAATGGGACAAAACACATCGTATGCACCATTTTTATGTGTAATGAATAGGTGTTTTTTTATGAAAACATCGAAAAATGTGATAAATGGGTCGTGTTATTAATTTTATAAGAGTCCATCGTATATCTAATATTGAAGCAGGTGCTCTTATACTCACACATTTTTCTTCAAATAGACCCATAAAAAAACGTCTAAGGTTTGAAATCTGGCGAGCGGGCTGGCCCCTCCCGTAGGACCTCAACGGCCAATCCAACGACCAGGAAAAGTATCATCCAAATGTTTTTAACTTGTCTGGAGCAATGTGGTGGTGCTTCATCTTGTTATACGACGCTATACATAGTGGAGTATACTACGGCCGTGCCAAAAATGCTATCTCGGAAACTAAGCGAGATAGAGGTATAGTTGCTTTGGAGAAAATGATCCCCATCGAATTTTGAGCAACTTTGGTTTTTGTGTGTGGTCTGTCTGTCTGTCTGTCTGTACTCTGTGTTAATCATAAATCGATATATCTCCGGAACCCTTTGACATATCGACTTGAAATTTTGCCATCTTATTGTACTCAAAACAATATTATGTCATTAAAATATGAAGGAAATCGGAAAACTCTAAGGTGGTTTTTCCGGGTTTTTTCGATTTTTCACCGGAAGTTCCTTGTAATCACTCTACAAATCGCAAAAGTGGTCCGATCGATTTCATTTTTTGTGAAAAATAACTCTATCAGGGAGAGACGAAGCCTATTGAAATTGAGCAGGATCGGAGAATTCCAAGTGGGGTTTTCAAGAAGATTTTCCGAAAAACACGGTTCGCTTTAAAACGACATATCTCGTGAACCAATAGACTAAATCCAAATTTGAAAAATGCACCGTATGCCTCTTTGATGACGCAACGAATTATTATTCAACAATTTTTTCGTGCATCCATCGGAAAATGGAAAAACAAATGAAAATCAAAACATCAAAATTTGAAATCCTTTCAATTCAATATATATCGAAAACAAATGGAAAAATCGAAAATTATCAGGAGTGCAAAGTTATCCACTGGAACATTTCCTACAAATTATTCTCTATAATTTTTTCTGTAAACAGAATAGTACAGGAAATAAAGTGAAAAATATGAAAAAAAAAATTTGAACGACCCATAGGGTACTATGAAGATATATTGAAAAACAAAGATTATCGAAAGATGAAGTTCATCGACCTCCTTTGAACCATGAAATATTTTTTCATTTTGTTGATTGGAAGATGGAACAAAAGTGTTGAAAATTTAATTCTCAGATAATTCCAAATATCTCGAAAACAACTGAAAATATCTGAAAATGTTATAGAAACAAAAATATTCCTTTTGAAAGAATCTACAAAAAATCCTCATAACATTTTTCTCTGAATTCAATAGTTCGGGAGATACGATGAAAAAACTAAAAAATTTACAAGTTCCTAGATAATCACTTGCCAATAGAAAACGAAACAAAAAACAGAAGGAAGTAAAAAAAGCACACTCGACTGTCTTGATTTTTTTCCCATAAATTACGTACCTAGCTCACTCTACTGTCTTTATTTTTGCTAATAAACTAGGTACGGGCTAAGTACGTAGTTTGTACGAAAAATCTCCAGTTCTTTGAACTTTTATAGCGTCGTATACACATCATTGGTGCCCAATGATAGTTTCAATATAAAAATATTCTCATGATATGGTGCCATGGCCTCTACTTCCATCTTACATGAGCAATGATAAAATATAATCTGCCTTTATAGCGTCGTATAAATTATCTGACCTCTAAATAAAATAATACCTCATGAAAACTACATCTATACTAATCTGATACCTTTTGAAAACTACGTACCCCACTTGTTAGAATACAGTATCCATATTGATGTGTTTGTATTCAGGCAACTATTGAATGTTCCGCCATTTCGTAGTAGGTGAAGATTTCGATTTTATATTCTAGGGTTTTGAAGTACTCGCCAGGAGCTTTAGAAAGATGTATCACAAGACCCCTCCTTTCCATTCAATTGTTTCTTCCCAGATGGCGCCCAGCCGCCATCTTGAAATTTTCATCTGTCAATTTTACTTCCAAATATAGTATGCATGTATCAATGTCATTATCTCGCGTTTAAATTTTTTCAGTTGACCTGTTCAAAGAATAAAAGGGGAGGAAAACATTCAAAAAAAGCACTGTAGTTGAATTCAACGGCAACAGTTATTCAGTACCTATGCCTGATACCACATTTGCTACCAAGACCACTATATCTATGCTCCGTATTTCCATCAGCAATACTCTTTCATGGGACCATCATGTCCGATCCATCACGAAAGCTGCTTCACAAAATGTCGGATTTTGTGCTACCTGAACTGACAAATGTCACTTTGGACTGACAATTGCCACTCTGAACTGACAATTTCATTGTCACTTTGAACTGACAATAATTATCACTTTGAACTGGCAATTGCCCCAATTTCATTTTTTTGTAATTGCCACTTCATAGGGACAATTGTCAATTCAAAGTGACAACTGTCAGTTCAAAGTGACAACTGTCAGTTCAAAGTGGCAATTTCCACTCCAAAGTGACAATGGTCAGTTCTTGGTTCAAAGTAATAATTGTCACTTTGAAGTGGCAATTGTCCGCAAATGTCACTTTGAACTGACAATTGCCACTTCGAAGTGACAATTGTCAGTTCAAAGTGACAATTACCAATTCGAAGTGGCAATGAAGTTGTTGGCCCTTCTACGCCTTCGTGAAAATACTCTATATTTTTTAAATATTTGAAGATGGGTATAGGACATTGTACATGAAATATATCTACAATTTCATGAAGAATTCGAAAATAGAATAAAGTACAGGGTGTAGCACTGAAAATAAGAAAGTCGGTCGCTGTTACATGACACTACCTGTTTTTATTGGAAAATATAATTATGCACTTCTAAAAATATAAATCGACATATCGAATTTCACCAAACTGAAAAGCCCATTTGAAATTGCTTAACTGAAATAGTAGATTGTTTAACGAGAACGGAATGATAGTGTTTTCCCACGAGAATGAAGTTTGCAGGATGAGCCGTAGGCGAAAGCTGCAATCACTCGAGTGAAAAATTAGCATTATGAGCGAGTTATACACTATAATTTTTCTACGAATGTAACAAATTAAAGCGACATTTTTGATTTCTTCGTCTTGTAGCCATCTGATTTCCTCTCAAGTAATACTGATCTATTTGACAGAGCTGTCATTGCTTGAAATTTGATATTCCATGAGCGATGAGTTTTTTTTTGAGATAATAACACAATGGAGTCGTTGTGATATCTGATACGGAGATAAAATTTATGACATACAAAGTACCTCATTGATGTATCGAACACAGTAAAACAAGAGCATTTTTGTTATAGCCTTAGAAAAATGGTTTTGGGCAAGGCGCAATGATTCTATACTGTCATCGATCTCGTAAATGCATAAGATTTCGTCCTAGCTTATGGCACCAGCGGTCTTGATACATATGCCTTTCGTAAAGTAGATACTTACTGGATAATTTCATTTTTAGTCGAACTATCAATTTGAGAGGAATCTTCTGGAACATGTCGATTTTGATTTTTGACGACCGCCACAATAAATAGAACACCCTATATATTATACAATTTTTGAAATCCCCATGCAAAGCTGCATTCAAGAATATGTCGCATACATGGTTTGTATACTGTGCATTCATTGAAAAGTGTATTCGTGAAGTAGTGAAAAGATCGTTGAAAATTAAAGGAATAATTTTTGGAAATAACGCTCAGAGCCGTCGAATTTCATATTCATTCATCAGCCACTTTGCCAAATCCGATTAATACATACAGAATAATTCTTGGAGAAGAAATTAGGCCATCTATATTTTTTTAATGGCAACTCCATTTCACTATAGCACTGAATAATATAACGGACGCAGTGTATGCAAATCCCATGTGTGATATTATGATTTTGCCACGTTTTGCATTCAGCCTTCCATGAAGATTCTGAAAATTCAAAAATATATAATATGGTGTTCCATTTGAAAAAAATTGTCGCGGACTTCATAACTCAAACATTGGATCATCTGAATATATAAATTTCCCTTATAAACGTGAAGAATTGAAGATTGAAGATCGTTCTCGTTCAGGAGATTCCTCAGAAATGGATAGTTTGGCTAAAAATGAATTTATTCACTACTTATAACGAAAGCACTCAATCTAACAGACGCACTGTATGGAAACTCATTATGTGATATATTTTTGGATTCAGCTTTCCATGAGGATTCCAAATTTGAATAATATATAGGGTGTTCTATTTGAAAAAATGAATCCGGACGTCATAACTCAAACGTGGAAAATCGAAAATAAAAACCGATCTATTTCAGGAGATTTCTCAGAGATGAAAAGTTTTCCTAAAAATGGATTTACTCAGTTCTTTAGGATATAGCACTGTATACGTACATGTGTATATGTGGCCACTTCATGAAATGAACTGGTAGAGACGATTCCAAGAAATTATTTGCCTTCTCACCAACATTCTCAACTTTGGAAACTAGATCTTCAAATTGTCTTTTCTACATTGGAACTTTATAGGTGACGTATGTGGTCCATTCAGGATAACCTGGGCATACTGGGCAGACTCTGGAAAGCCAACAGTAAGAGGAGAATCTACCGAATCAAATTCAGCATACTCCAACTGCGCTGTTGACACTTACTGTTCTGCCCTTTCTGTACAAGGATACATGAGCAAATTCCAACAGGTCTGTATATAATTATTGTTAAACAGCTTCTTCACGGTGTATATTATCACACTAAATTGATTCCACCTACTACCAATATGTAGTGTGGAATATTACGACACTGATTTTAGTTTTGTAATGAGATAAGAGCAGCCTCCTGCATTCTTTGAATGTGTGCGACTGAGTTCCGCCCTTTTGCATCGTGATATAAATAAAGACATATTATTATCATTATTATCATTATTATTATTATACTTTACCGCACTAGTGCGATAAAGTGAATAAAAATAACTTCAAATATCAGTTTTTTCCTCAAATAGAAGTAACAAGAACTAACTGATCATGAATATAGCATTAGGTGTACTGAAGTTTCAATTGCTTCAATGTGCTTATATCACGAAAAAAATTTATTTCATAATTCCATAGAACTCACCCAAACTAGCTCACCACCGCAAACCGTTTCTTGCTGTGAGCCCCCTACGTTTTATAAAAAATCATTGAAATCCCCGATTTTTTGGACCTCTGAAAACGAGGCATGATGTGACAAAACCCTAATACTGAAACAAGACTATTCCCGACAGAGATGAATGATACATGATTTCTGACAGAGTGAATTAGCGCGAGATCACAGTTGGAAGAAATATATCAGTTGCCTCAGTCTCCGTCGGGCGTTTGGTATTTTCTTTCAACTTTGGCGAGAAGAGGTTTCTACGTCATAAGAGGGTCCGTTTTCAGAAGGTACTATTATTTATGTCCAAAAATAAAACAGTCCAGTAAATTTTTCGATCGAATTATGTCGTCAATCATTATTTATGTATAAAAAGATCATTATACAGATGGTTTGAGTTGAAAGTTCTACTAAGGTGTACACGCCCATTGCTGTAATAGTATGGTAGCCCAAGCGAGATTTCGGGATTTACTCGAGCGCGGCAGATTAACATAAGGGGGGATATTCTTGGACCCAGTGAAGTACTCCCAGTACACCTGGGCCCTTTATATGGTGTAAAAAATTTAGGGCGGCACATCAGATTAGTAAAAAAAAATCAATCGTCAGAAATACTCCAGCGCGTCAGATTAGGACATGGTACGCTGATTACATGCAGAAAAGTGTGCATATCAATAATCTGACGATTTGAGCGTGACATAAGGAAATGGGAGAGCCACAAAGTTGCAAAAAAAAATAGTCACCTGTACATTCTCGAGCGCGGTAATTTTTTTTTTATTTTGAAGGCAATTAGTCACGCATCACGGAAATGACATAATCTGCCAATTTGCACAGGCCGAAGTAGCGAAAATCATCAATTAAGTGTGGTGCTTGCAGTTAAATTTCTATACATCTCTCTTGCAGCCACTGGGAACTATGTATGTAATTGTGGTAACGTAGGAAACTGAAAAAAAAGTATCACTTTGTATTTCGTTATCAATTCTTGAACCTTCGCATTTTTTGACATTTGTAGACAGACGTGAATATACAGGGTGGACTAATAGTGTGGCAAAGTGAGATAACGGCTTTTTGCTGTTTGAGATAGATGAATAAACATCTTTGAGATGGTCTAGGCTCATGAGAAGCACTTTTCTGAAGTATTTTGCGTTATACAGAGTTACATTTTTTAAAACCTGTACACGCTCTCTCTACTAGTGAGAGGTCATATATAATATAAACTTTTTCTTCATCTTTGCATCTAATCTTCACAATCTGATACGTCCCCACGACGCTCGAGTAAATCCCTATTTAGCCTCTTTGCTTTGCCTACCCTACTATAATTTTTAAGTCTGAGTAAACACTTTTTCTCAAATTGAAAAGAACGCGTCATAGTTGACAGTTCAAGGAATATCAAATATTTTTGATGGAATAATCAGCATTTTTGGTAGTAGGTGAGATATTGTACTATATTTGTATTGTAAATGCATATTACGATAATCGGTGGGTTATCAAACACAAATTTCCCATCTCATATCGTAATAAAAGTCTTCACGATACTTGTTTCATGAATATCTATTACGAAATGCCTCATTTATGTAAAATTGAAATGAGGAAGGTAAATCCAGCGCGATAGGTTCATAACGGATTATGGGACGGTCGTATATAAATTAGGTGTATGGACTATGGACCCCGCACAAATAGGGAAATGGGTTATTTCGGTATAGATTAGATCTATGATGGTTTCGGTCAAATTGGCTGCATTCTTAGTATTTTCAATGTAATGTTCGACTTTCGTGAAATGTCGAATTCTCTCGATTTCCTAGTAAAACGAGTGTTTATATTCGGATTCACTTCGACATAATAAAGGATAGAATATATACAGGGTGTTTCATAATTGAACGTCGATATTCAGAGAGACGATTCGTGGGCCCATTCTAAGAAGAAAGTTCCATATGAACGTATGATCTAAACGTCCTAACTTTTGAGATACAGGGTGGTAAAGTTCTCAAAAATTAACATAGCCTACTACGATAAAAAGTTATGATTCCAAAATACCAAATACGAATACGGAGTTCATTAACTATGAATTGAATTGCTGAAATTTGATCTGATGAAAAACATATATTTCTCTGCATTGTGATATTAAGGATATTGCTATAATCATGTACTGAAACGCTTTTCATTTTTTCAAGCGAGAACCGTACATCAGATTGAAAAATTGTGTTGATCAAATTTGCTCAGAAATGATTGGAAATTTCAGGAATGATTCCAATTTCGAGATTAATCAGTAGCGTACCATCAATGTATGCCAAAATAGGTATGTGAAATTCCATACGAACGCCACTGGTGGCAACCAAAAAAAATGTGGTACACTAACTGATCCCTCTTGATACATAGTACATGTATGCCAAATTTCATTAGAATATCTGAAGTGGTATTACAGATATTAATAAAAAACTATTAATTAATTAATAACTCGAATATTGACATTCAGTTATGAAACACCCTGTATAGTGAACTCAGTCTTGATCACCATTTCAATATTTGTTTAATCACGCCTAATGAATAATAATATGGCGATGCGATACCTCTGGTGGAGAACTAAAGAAAATCGCCAAACGGGAGGCTCACCAACATATTATATACAGGATGAAGAAGAGTTATTGAATAGCTTATAATAATTAGTAATTGTTAGAAATGAAACACACACCTGGTATAGTGTTACTAATTTTTTATGTGAACAGAAATGAAGAAGTGGCCGTGTCCGTATTTATACTGGGTGATTCATTCAGTCATTCCAAACTCGCCCCAACGTCTGGTGGTCAGGTGGTCAGGTGGAAAATAAAAATCCAAAAGTTCACATCCAACTCGAAAAGTTTTGAGAAATCAATCAGTGATCCAAAATCAAAATACATGGTGAGATGAAAACGGAAAGAGCATTATAATTCTGGGAAATCTACATCTTGTATGAAAAATAGGTATAGTCAGATGCATGCAATTCTAGTCACTTCTGCGCTAACGCTGTCCAACTGCGATATGTTTTTTGCACCTGACTGTATGTGGTGAAATCAGAAAATAAACATATATTTGTGAGTCTCTCCTGGAAAAACTGAAAATGAAATCAGAATCTAATATCATCACATCATTCACTCATGTTTAAAGATACCATTTTATCATGATCAAATGAAGTGTGATTTTTTTTTTCAGTTTGCAAGTGCTTCATTATATATTGTAGGCATGATAATCATCATAACAAAATTATATTCCTTGAGAGCTATCAGGTTAGACTTACCAAATGATTTTTCAGTTTTCATCGAAATTTCCGGAAAATTTGCAAGGATGAATCACTTTTTAAATTCAGGCACAGCTGTGATGAAGAATAACCAATTACCATTGTTATGAATGTTTTGATAGATATCGGTGATCTTTATGTTGAATCTATGAGTGAGAATTTAAGAATTTTTTTCCCAGTTACACTAAAAAGGATGAACCTGAAATTATAAACATATAAATCCATCTCATATGTACAACAATTTCGTGTGAAATGCCTATGCTACCAAATGCAAACGCATGACCATCCGTTTCTGAATATTGGGAATGTAATAGAGGGTTGGTATATACAATAACTCATCATCCTGTATAAGAACCCCATCAGTCATTAGATACATGAGGAAGGCTTCAAATGAGGCACTGTAAAACAATATTCTTTGTGATTCAAAATCATCGAAATGACACATAGCCTCCATTCATAATAGTTTGAATTGGTATACTATATACAGGGTGTTTGGTAGCTGGGTGCAAACCTTAAAGGGGGTGATACACTAGCCCATGTAGAACATATTCATACAAACATTTTCATTTTCTAGCGCGTTTTTGATTTTTAAGGGAACTTTTACGATTTTTAGTACAAAAACCCAAAATTGGTCAATTAAATGCTAATAACTTCGAATCTTAACAGAAATGTCCAGTTTTTTTCATTTATTTCAGTAGTCTTATGTGTCCCCAATGTAGTTTGAAGCACCATTGTGTCAAAAAAAGTTATGTACAGAGCATTTAAACTTTACAAAAAAAGAAAGAAAATAAAAAATCTGACCTTTGATGCCAATTAAAAAAATAAATAAAATACATACAGGTGTTCAGATACTTTTAAAAACATGCGTAGTTATTGCTCTTTCGTTCGAGGTATCATTTATCTATAGCTAAGTCCTTAACTTTTTCAGTTAGGGTGCCTGAACCAGTTAAGGGTTGTAAATATAGATATTTGAAAGATTTTAAAAAAAGTAATGTGAATGAATTTTAGCTCGAAAACCTTTAAACAGAAATCCTGAAGCAATATGCGATATTATTTTTAGACTTACATGGAATAATGAGAAACTTATCCCAACCGGTGGCGGTGGCATTTTACAACAAAGAATTTGACCTGAAGTTAGTCATTAATTGGAATGCATTCTTTCGTTATTGCTGGGGCCATGAAGTTGCTTCTGAGTTTATCAATTTTTAGGTACCTGAGTTGAGTAATCATCTTGGACCCCTCGCCGGGTCGATTTGGTTGGCCAAACAAGCTAAATAAATGATTTTTATTATTATTATTTTACACGTGTTCAATTACCTAAATTAACTAATTTTATTGCATTTTTGTTTCAAATTCCTTTACAAAGAAAGTTTCCAATAAATGTGTGGGCTGGGGTCATCGGACGCACATTGGTTGGCCCACACATTTTGCCTGACAATTTGAATAGACAAAATTACCTCGAATTCATGATAAACGACTTGCCAATGTTACTCTATGATGCCGAAGTGTCAATATTGGACATGGACAGGCCGATCACATTTCAGCAAGATGGATGCCCAGCACATTGGGCTGTTAGCGTCCGCGAACACCTGAACCACTGTTTTCCTGGCAACTGGATCGGGAGAAACGGACCCATCCCCTGGCCTGCCAGATCGCCCGACCTGACTCCGTTGGATTTTTTTTTGTGTGGGGTCGGGTGAAAGAACTCTTATAAAAAACAGAAATCACCACGAGAGAAGAATTACCTCAGCGAATAGAGGCAGCGTTTGAAATTATGAAACAGGAAATGCAAATGAAAGTAACCACAACCGAAGTACGAAATCGTTGTAGAAAGTGTATACGCAATGGTGGAGGACATTTTGAACACCAACAATAAATTTTTACAGTACAAAACATTTTTTTCTTCAATTCCAAAAAAATCTATATTTACGACCTTTAACTGGTTCAGGTACCCTAATTTAAAAAGTTCAGGATTTAGCCAGATGAATCATACCTCGAACGAAAGAGCAATAACTACGCATGTTTTTAAAAGTGTCTGAACACCTGTATGTATTTTATTTATTTTTTTAATTGACATCAAAGGTCAGAATTTTTATTTTCTTTCTTTTTTTGTGCAGCTTAAATGCTCTGTACATAACTTTTTTGGACACAATGGTGCTTCAGACTACTTTAGTACGATTGGGGACACATAAGACTACTAAAATAAATGAACAAAACCGGACATTTCTGATAAGATGAGAAGTTATTAGCATTTAATCGATGAATGTTGGGTATTTGTACTAAAAATCGCAAAAGTTCCCTTAAAAATCAAAAACGCGCTAGAAAATAAAAATGTTTGTATGAATATGTTCTACATGAGCTAGTGTATCACCCCCTTCAAGGTTTGCACCCAGCTACCAAACACCCTGTATATCTTCTGTCCTCATTCACATCAAACCGAATTTGATGACGTCTATATTTTATACTTGGGATCATCCGACATCACGAACAGTACACAGTATACACTCTCAATGCCGTTACATTTTTTCACCGAACGAACCCAACTTATTTTGCAGTGTTCTACTTACCATAGGAAGGGGAGTAGGTACATATTTTTGAAATACCCTGTATAGTTACGACTTTTGAGGAATTGGTTTTTGACTTTGAAGTAACGATTAACAATTTTCAAAAATATATTCACGACTACATATCTTGAGGATTTCGAACAAACAATAGTGGTCTCAAATTCTATGGTTTCAGGACTGTGATGGAAATGGGAGAATCGACTGCGACGATTTTGCTACAATTCACAAAATTGGTGGATATGGATGTAAAGGAGCCATTCTTCCAGAGCCATATGGAGAACGGTACAGACAGTGCAAGAATATCGTTGGGCAGTACAAGCCCTGAACAAATTTGCCTATGTTATTTTAATCTTAGGTTCTCAAAGCTGTGAATTTTTTTAATAAACACTTATTTCTAGACTGCGAAAAAGACACCTCACTCTTTTCATATTATATGCATACCCAGCATGTATTACTCCACTTTATCGTCAATATGATGAATTCTTCAGAGATAAACATAATTTTTGATGTGCTGTATGTTTTTATTGAATAAGCGGTCGATTTTTTGCGAAGGCAAAACAACCTCACTATACTCACTCACTATACAGGGTCACTGATATGTATGGAAACAGGTGAATATCTCGGCAATCTGTTGTTAGATTTTCTTGAATTTATGTACAGTGTGATTTCAAAACGTGGCGGATTTGAAAATGTTATAGCCTCTGTTGCCACTTTTTCAGTTATTCCGGATTTTTAGTAACTTCCTTATTTTGAATGAAACACCCTATACTTTATTGGATTTCCAGATTCTCCTTGAAGAGCTGATTCCATCGATCTATCACACTTGGGGTCGAGCGGGAATGATTACATAGGTATAGGGTATAGGGTGTTTAAAATCTAGGTTTTTCAACTTCAAGATTTTTTTGTGTAGAAACTATCCATTATCGATCAAAACCGCTTCAATGTTCCTATCTTCACTTTTGATTTACCATCTACTGACTATTTAATTGGAACAGATACAGAGGGTGATCAGAATTCTGAATCTTGAACCACCCTGTATTTGTTTCAATTAAATGTCAGTAGATAGTGAATCAGAAGTAAAGATGGGAACATTGGAGCGGTTTTGATCGATAATGAATAGTTTCGACACAAAAAAATACTAAAGTACCTATGTATTCATTCCTGCTAGACCCCAAGTGTGATAGATCGATGGAATTAGCTCTTCAGGTAGAATCTGAAAATCCAATGAATTTCAGGGTGTTCTATTCAAAATAAGGAAATTAATAAAAAATCCGGTATAACTGAAAAAGTGGCAACATTGGCTATAACATTTTCAAATCTGCCACGTTTTGAAATCACACAGTACATAAATTCAAGAAAATCCAACAACAGGTTACCGAGATATTCACCTGTTTCCATACATATCAGCGACCCTGTATACATCTATATACTATATCGTATGCTTTTGCATCCCCTTGGCATAATATGCATACATACACATAATCTATTTAGTCATGGGCAAAAGTATGGAACCAAGTGTATATCTCGGTAACCGGTAACCGTTTGTTAGATTTTTTCGAATTTTCGTACAGGATGATTTAAAACATGGCGAATTCGAGAATATGATCGATAATGTTGCCATGTCTCAATTTTTTCCGGAATTCTTGTCAACTCCATTCGATTTCATTGGTTCAAATGACACTTCCCACCCTAAAAGCACGCAACGTGTCCAGTATATAATTCAAGTCCGGAATTTCCGAATGTCCCGGGCCTATAATCATTGTCCTTGGGTCGTCCCATCCCGTAAATATCCCAGCTGGTGCATCATTTCAAATGTTTAAGAAATAGCATTCTTCAGACGTCCCACATGGTACATATTGTAGAATGTCCATGCACGGACGTCCTTAGCATGCCCTTATGGGATATAATTTTAAACGTTTCTAGGGACATCCATCGGATCTTCCATGTAATACATATTCTGGAATGACCTCAAAATTATATATAATGCCCCTTATAGAATATTCATGGAATGTCACAGTTGGTACATTTCTTCAAATATCTCTGCACGGACGCCCTTTTTATTATCGCTTGGAGCGCACGAAAGGGAATCCCTATAATGAACAAAAAACATCGTGCGTTCCTAGGGAGGATATGGACAGGAGGTAGGTATTGGAATTTTTTTTGAACTTCTGGAGATTATATGTTGTTGGGAATACTTCCACAGGCAATGAATTCCAGAGCCGTCGGATGTCCTAATTAGTACATGAACTGTTATGAATTGAATGAACTTATACCCATATACCATCAGTACGTCCCCAAAACGTACTGAGAACTTCCGGCCAAGACGTTTCGTGGGTACTGGGGACGTCTTCATTAAAAGCGTATTTGTACAATTCCAGTACGTCCATTCAGGACCATGAATACCTGAATCAACGTAAATTTGTCTTTTTCAACTTTGATAGTTAAAAAAGAGATCTAGACAGAGTAGAAAAGACTCGAGAAAAGATCTTATTTTGAACAAAAAATTTAAAAAGTGCTCCTACCGGCTATCGATCCCAAGACCTTCAGATTGGCGTATTGAAGTTGTTTATTTCTTTCGATTTGTTTACAATACAACACATTATTAACAGGCATCATGACAGATGCTCTATACCTAATACTCTATCGATAGTTCATCAGAGTCCATGTCCAAAACTTGTAGAAGTAAATTAATTCCAATATGGTACATCTGATATCCTTTATATCTTATTAGTAACATTTTATCGAAGCGAATTGGCCCCATATACGTATTAATAATCAATACGGATAATCTCTATCTGTTTCCATAGCGAAACATGAAGCCGATTTTTGAAGACAAATCTATCCATAAGGAAAAGTGAGATCAGATCAGACAAATACTGCTTTGATTGAAAGGCTAGTAAACGTCATTGTCCACCGAAACGCATGTCTTTGATGACTACTATAATAGCGCATGGCGCATGCGTATCATGCCACCAAATCCTTATGGATATACATTTGTTTCATATTTTTGGCTTCATCCTGGCACCCGTTATGATCCGTATTGTTTATTAATACGTATATGATTGGCCCACATCGTGGTATTTTCAAGTTTTGAATCTATTATAGTTTTATGTACAATTACCTAAGGACCAACCTGTATATTGTAATTTTTTGATTCATTTTTTCAGGTTGGATATATCCCACGGTTATTCATTTCAAAAATGAACATATTCATACTTTAAAAACTGTAGACACTGATTGTCACTTGCGACCTACAGACAATATTAAAATTTGTTTCAATGATGAGTATTCATCAATTACCATGGGTCAAAACTTGGATTGGAGTTCTTCAAACAAGTACTGATAAAGCTCAATCTATGCCATCGTTTTGGCTCAGGTTCTATTGAGGTATTTCATCATAACCAAACAACTATTTTCATAGGAGAAATAATTTGCCGAGTTATTTTTATAACAACTATTTTAATAGGAGAGCCAATGATAATCATGACGGTTGCCGAATCCTATAATGGAATGTTCTTATGCCCCCGGTCCCCAGAACGGTGGTCACGTTTCCGATTTTACCTAATCCGTCTACTACCTATTTCGCTTCAGGGCACTCCCCTGTAACCTATAAATCATACTACACCTTTTCCAGATGTATTTCAGAAAGCGTCAATTGTATTTCAGAATAGTCAATTGAATATCAGAAACCGTCATTTGTATTTCAGAAAATATCATTTGAATTTCAGAAAGCGTCAATTGAATTTCAGGAATTTCAGATATAGCATCGAGATCGATTAGTTAGTAGAAAGTGCACTCCATGTAAGAATGCATAGGATGTTCAGTACTTCCTGTAGTGATGTTTTCAATTTAATCACCCCAAATTTCATTTTTATGTACCTTTAGGTACCTATGTACTATTTGATGAACAGATTATAGAATTTCAGGTATAGGGGACTATCATAGACACTTATTTCTATGTTGCTATGAAAATGTTCTGATTTTTACATGTTTGTCCAATAGGAAGTGACTGATGGCTGTTTGATACTGTAAAATAGGCTTCCTAATAACATTTACAAAATCAAGCTCTGTTGCTATGACGTGAATGTCATGATATTTTCACGATTTATAAAGTTGTCTGGCAGGCGAACACCCCGGGGAAAGTGCTTAGCAATTGTATATTCTCTTTCATGATAGGATCCGATTGAACATAAGAAGATCAGCTTTTGTTGAAATGATGTTTTTGCCAGTTTTTTTTTTTTCGTACTTTCAACACCCAGTATCTCTTGAAAGCTCATCCAGTACTGAAGATTTTTAACCCCCAAAACGATTCCACCGAATAAGATATAACACCCATATAGAAAATATCAACCTTGTTGAAATGATGTAAGGTGGTCGCTGGCTTTCAGTCTATAGAGAACGATTTCTGAAATTCAATTGCCTATTCTGAAATACAATTGATGCTTTCTGAAATTCAATTGACGCTTTCTGAAATTCAAATGATACTTTCTGAAATACAATTGACACTCTCTGATATTCAATTGACTATTCTGAAATACAATTGATGCTTTCTGAAATTGAATTGATTATTCTGAAATACAATTGACGATTTCTGAAATGCAAGTGACTATTCTGAAATACAATTGACGCTTTCTGAAATACATCTGGAAAAGGTGTAGTTCGACCTTTGAGCTTACTTGACTATTCGAGGAGATGTAAATCTTCTGTCCTATCCTTCTTTCAACTCTCGTCTGTCTGTCTGTCCATAATGGAAAATACTTCAACCTGAAAAACTATAGTGTATTTCTTCCCTCTACGAAAAGTCTTCCTGTCTGTCCATTGTCGATCTAAATGAAAACCTAGTAGGCGACCTAGTGCGAGGAGGTATTATAGCTCCTGCCTACTAACTACCTAACTAGTTTGTCATCTAGAACGACAATGGTCTGTCAGTCAGGCACGATCCGTCCATGTAACATACTATACTCCTGATACTTGGAATAGAAAGCGTGAACTTTCTTTTTTATCTCAGCCTATTTTGAGCGTTATTTACTCTGATGGGGGAGATAGGAATCTCCTCCTCCACCCAATTAGAAATTTCTGCGTGATTTATATCACTGCATTAAACCAGCTCCCAGTGTCCTGTATCCATTGGTGAGCCTAATTGTGCGGGTTTTTGGGCCTGATCGTCCCCCCCCCCTTAACTGATTTGGTCTCACGACTTCTGTGTATAGACATCGCGTAATCTCGAGGTCATATAATAGTAGTCTATGAAAGTCTGGGGTCCAAAAGCACACCCAGATATTTGACCTGTTGGACTAAATTCTTCTCTTGGCCAAAGAAGGTAGGTGGTTTGTACCCGTTCATATTACTTTGGTAAGTCAACTGGATCACCTATCTGTTTCTGTCGGATTGACAGAGAGCCCTCTACAGCTTAACTACACAGGAGTTGTACATGACAAAGCACCATAGGTGCGGAGATAGGCAACTTCCTTAGGAAACCGTCCCTCAACTACTGTATTCAGATATTTGACCTATTGGATTGAATCCTTCTCTTAGCCAAACATGTTAGGTGGTTTGTACTCCACTTGACGAGCAACACTGTTCGCAAATTAGTCGATTATGACGTAGGCTTGAGTGGAGTGCTTGGCAATATTGCACGTTTGCCGTGTAACTTTCCGTTTCGGTGTTGCCAGTCCTTAGTCACAATCAAGGAACGGAGTGGAACGGAGTGGAACGGAGTGGAACGGAACGGAGTCACAACACAAACAAAACATGCACTGTTGCGAAACTGGAGGGAGTAATACTCAAGACTACGTCATAATGGGTGGGGGGTCCGCTTAGCATTGCGCTTATGGAAGCAGGCCATCCTCTAATGGTCTATCGTTCTTGGTTTGTACTCGTCCGTTTTCATTCGGTTGGTCAACAGGATCACTTCTATTTCTGTCGGATTGACAGAGAGCCATATAATATGTTCCATCACATAATAAATCCAACATGTTAAACTGCACTGGAGTTGAACCGTCAAACGGGGTTGAGTGAATAAAAAAATGCGTTTTTTATCGTATTTTCGACAAGTATTGAAACAAAAAATTTACAAAGAATAATGTAGGTCCGGGCACCCTTTTCGAATGGCTCAAGTCGAAAATAATTTTAAAAAATTAAGGGAAATGCCTCAATTTTTTTTGTGAAATCTGATTCACTTCACCCATCACTTTGGGGTAAAATGCATCAGGCATCGAAAACACTCGTAAACTCATATTGAAATGATCTGAGGTGAAGTGTATCAAAAGAAATTTGTTCTTATTTTTTTTTTGTTGTGGTTGCATTCTCATAATATATTACTATTTTCGGCATGCTGAGATTGAATCAAATTATTAGAAACTGATGATTACCTCATTCATAGTATAGCAAGATATAAACATAAACAATATCCAATAACAAAATATAAACCCCACTTTCATAGAAATTAGAATGATTCATTTTACCTATTATAGTGACCATTTCAGAGTAGAAAAAAATGCTGAAATTCAACTTAAAACATCTGGACAAGAATGTTATGAAATGTTTGTTTCAGTAATGACTATTGGACACATTTAGAGCATGTAAGTTTCATTTTACCCACTATGATTCACTCAACCTCGTTTGACGGTATACAGGGTGTCCGGAAATTATGCGCAAAAAATCAAGGGGGTGATTCTGCATGAGAAAACATGGAATTTATTTTTTATATACTTGAGTCCAGAAATGCATATTTTTCAAGATACAGTGTGTTAAACTTTTGAGAAAAAAATCGGTTTTTCATGAATATCTCGAATATTCTTTCACCAATTCTCTTGAAATTTGGTTATGATATTTTTCGTGATGAGGGGCTGATTTAGCCATTTTAAATTAGAACTGTAAAATCCAGTGGAGTCCCAGGGGCACCCTACCGAATATTTTTGTCAATAAAATGTGCGCCCCTGATTTTTTCAAATTCTCTATCTCCATATCCTAATGATTGACTAAAAATACAACATTTTTGTTTCTTGAATAGTTTTGCAATTTCGCTGCGTTTCCGTGGAAATAAATAAATACCAATTCATTGTATAAATTATTGCAAAACATCGCTTCACAAACAGGGGTGAAATTAAATGTGTTATCCATGTCCATAGACGTAGAATAAGAATTAGGATTCATTTTCTCCAAATATTCTATAATACATGTTTGACACACTTGGTATTATCGAAAACTATACGCCTTCCTGGACCGAGAATACATAGTTCTCAATATACAGAGTGTTGAGTGTGTCAAACATGTATCAAGGAATATCTGAAGAAAATGAATCTTCATACTTATTCTCTATTTATGAACATTGATGCCGCATTTATTTTCACCTCAGTTTTTGGAGGAATTTTTTGGCACAAATTTACGCAATAAATTGGTGATTATTTTTTTCCATGCAAATGAAGCAAATTATCAAAATAATTCAAGAGACCAAAATATCGTATTTTTAGTTGGTCAATAGGTTATTAAGATACAGAATTCAAAAAAATCAGTGGCGCACATTTTATTGACAATAATATCCGGTAGGTTGCCCCCCGGGACTCCACTGGATTTTGTAATTCCAATTGAATTATGACTATATCAGCCCCTCATCAAAACAGTTTTAATCTTCTCCTGAAGATGCTAACATACTTAGCGAAACACGTGTCGAGGCGTTAAAAACTCGGTTTGGTTAGTGGTCAAATAACAGTGTAAAGTATTTGAGATATTATTAAAAACCGATCTTGTTTAAAAGTTTTGACACACTGTATATTGAAAACTATCTCCGGACCCACGTACATATGGAAAGAATTTCTCATTTCATCTTGTAGAATCACCCCCTATCTTTTGCGCATAATTTTCAGACACCCTGTATACATGTGTAGATCCAATTGATATAACTAATGACAAGAAACTATATTTTATATTGACTGCTGAATCTATCAACATGACATATCAGCAAACGTTGAAACTATACAGAGTATGATATATGTAAGTTCACCACATTACTCCCCCCCTAGTGTCAACGGCTAACTGAAATGTAACAACTTTCTTAAGCTTGATAGGCTCTTGTAGCTTGTCCTTCATAACTTCAGGAACTTACATATATCATACTCTGTATAGTTTTAACGTTTGCTGATATGTCATGTTGATAGATTCAGCAGTCAATAAAATATAGTTTCTTGTCATTAGTTATATCAATTGGATCTACAAATTGGTGACCCCGACGTGATAAAATATACAGAGTATGATATATGTAAGTTCACCACACATGACAAAGCTCCACAGGTGAGGTGATAGGTTACTTTCTTAGGAAACCGTCTCTCAACTATTCTGTAGTCAGGTTAGAGTCTCCTTATTGAGCTACTTTTACATTTCTACTGGTCAGCGAAGATCCAACACAGCTGACCATTGTGAAGGGATTTCCCCTGACACGTCTATACACAGTAATCAGTAATTTTACTTTCAAAGCGACAGTGGGAATTTCGCTAATAAGAATTATACAAAACGAGACGAAAATGCAACCTATGAACGCAGTTTTGAATACACAGCAATGCAAGTCATAAAAGAACAATTTTCGAGTAGCAATCTCAATCTCAATGAGCGTCTAGAACGAACCATCCTGCATTTACGTCAAAACATTTTTTATAGCTTTATTTTAATGGATTTTGTGTTCTATCATGTTCCACATCAGAGCATAACTCAATGAATTGGTATAACAAATATACATTCCTATCACTAAATTGATGAATTCATAATTGAGTTTATGACAAAATCTATCGCTCTGAAAAAATTTAATAGATAATATGTTAATTAATGATGAAATGAATGAAAAATCATGAATATGGAATGAAATTCTCACTTCGACAATATGAATTCAAACTAGGTAGATATCGAAGAATATAAATTATTATTCAGAATAATCTAAAACAGTTGGAGATATGTAAAAATATACTTATATGAATTTTGGCAGGAATAATGGTTTTCCGGACTCAAACTTTGTAATCCAAATGAGCTCCTGAGTCCTAATGACTGTTAATATTATAAATCATGTCGAACTCTCATCGCTGAAATTCCTTCTCAATGCACTTCGCTATGGTACTCAATTGCATATTATATGTCCCCTCATATATACTGCCAATCTTCACATCCCTATAGAATTTTTCCTGCATCAGATCTTTGCTGAATCCTATTCCGCCCATCCAATCTATGCACTTGATGCATGTTTGTTGAGCAACTTCAGCAGTGTAGTATTTTGCCATTGCTGCTTCTTTCACGAATGGTATCCCAGCTTCCACCTGTCGAGCCGCGTTATAGGTGAGTAGTCGAGCACATTCCAGTTGGGTAGCTATCTGTGAGATTTGATGTTGCATGCTCTGCAAAAGATAATACATCTTCATCACGAACGGTTTGTTCAGCGATAATTGAAAAAGGGAATATACCTTTATACAGTGTCAAAAGTCTGGCAACGGTCTCATATTCCAGAAACGGCCCATAAGAACCCAGGAAAACAGATGACGTTTTAGTTACGTCTTTTTACGTCAGTTGAATGACCAAGGTGACGTCAGGAGTTGACGTCGCACAACCCAATGACGTATATATTGCTCACGTTTATTGACGCCATCCACTCACCAAACTGTGACGTCGGACTGACGTCGAAATGACGTCAAAATGACGTTCAAATTTGGTGATGATACGTAAAAGAGTTTCCTCAAACATGGTGTGGTAAACACCAACGACCTTTGATGATATATAATATTGATTATGCATTGTTGAGTCTGCTTGGTGTTCCCTCCGGTGTCATGTCCATTCAATCGTCTATTCAGTAGCGGTATATCCTTCAGTACGTATCTCTATCAGAATGGAATCTTTTACTCGTATTTGTATAAAAAATTATGTAGTTTGTGTCGGCGAGATGTAAGCAAACCGAGAATAGTTTGATAGCAATGAAAAGTATGTTGGTGAATTTAGCTCCACTTTGTTGAGTAACGTATATTCATGCATTCTTTGTCACCCAACAAAAATCTAAATAGCGATTTATTGGAAACGAACCGACGTGATTTTTAGACGTCATATATACGTCACTGCAACGTCTAAATGTGACGGTTTCAATAGGTACACCCATATTTCCATTTATAAGTAGGTATACAAATACAGCTTGATTGGTTTCCGAGATATACAGGGTGTCATAGTTTAAAAAAAGTGTTCTCCTACTTTTTGGGTATATTTAATTCCAATAAAACTTGCATGTTGATTTGGTTCAATGAGATATACTTCTATTAACGTCAGTAGCATATATATGAAATCACCATATATATGTGTGTAAAATTTATGAAAAAACGAGTTTTTCTGAAAACTTTTCGACACTGAAAATGATCATCCTGTATGAATAGGTACGTTACAAACGGTTCCACATAATAATGTGAGTATGCGTGGCTTAGATCGAGATGGTCTGGGAAAAATGCAACGTCATGAAACTGACGTCCTATTTTACCTATTTGAGTGACCTTCACTCGACGTCGAGAAGATGACGTGATTATCACGTCATAGAAAGTACGTCATAGTGACGTCATAAATTGGTGTGTGACTTCTCTGACGGAAAATCACCAATTAGAGACGTCACAGTGACGTGATCATTCGTCATCTGGTTGCTTTGGAAACTCAGGATGGATTTTGATGTTCGAAGAAATGGAGTAACCTTCATTATCTGAAAGACTGTTGATTTGGCAAACATTGCCAATATCACCATAGAATTGGGCATCATCAAAAATCATTCTGTTTAGAATCTCATGAATTTTCTCCGAGCCTTTTTGAAAATATTGGACCGTTCAATATCTGTAAAGCTGTTTTGATTGGGCAACATTACCACTTCAACCATCAAATTGAGCATTATCTTACCATCCAGCATGGAATTTCATGAATTTTCTCCGAGCCGTTCCTGAGATATGAGACCGTTCCCAGACTTTTGAATGACCCTGTATGTATGGTTCACTGAAACGTATAATAGAACTGTAGATCTCATCAGATCTAGGACGACCACAGTTGCCCCAGGTGAGCAAGAGTGAGGCACTAATGTTTTTGGCAAATAGTCATCATCAGTTGCACCCGGTCTGCTGATAATAATTGACGACGATTCATCGCTTAAATAATTTATTTGCAATAGTTATTTGGTTTACTAGGCAGAAAAGTAGTAGATTGATTGCCGCGGCCAAGGCAGTCAATCTACATTTACTGCCGTGTGAAACATATAATTTTTCCTCCAAATGTTATGAAACCCATTTGGTGAAGATTTTTTGTCGAAAACTCCACTATTTTTTGTTCACCCAATGTCAGTGTCAATTTTGATTACCAATTTTATTAGATTTTCTCGAAATGTTGCATAGCAACAATTTTTTTTTGCCTAGGCTGTAAAAGTACACCTTTGATGCCTGTTAAGTGTCAGAGAAAAGCCACTTTTCCTGCCGCTTGGCGGAAAAAATATTTGTTTACCTAAAAAGATTTTCGAAACGTTGTGTTTGTCAGTCAATTTGTACCTCAGTTCCTTGAATTAGTCATCGTATCTAGATTGAAAATAGGATTTTTCTTTAAAGGAGATAGTAACTAATATTTTTGGACTGTAGATGAGATGATTCAAGGACCTGTTTTTTATCACAAACCCAATGCTTTGGATATTCTTATGGAAACAGATTTTTCCCAAAAAAAAAATTGTTGTAGCCACTCTTCAAATCTACACATTTTCGAGAAAAATATCGAAGAAAAATATCGATATGCGGTTTCAGCATTAAGTTTGTCATGAGCGTTGAGTCTCAGGTACCGACATAAGTTTCCTCCTTTCTGGATCGAAAATAGCTTCACCTATAAAAGTATCCAATTTGGCCCACCCTGTACATTCAATATATATGTATATATGTGTGTCATTTGAGTACCTTCCTCATCTGATCATGATGATCTGATGATCATGATGATATTATAATATACTGCGTTTGGAATTTGATAGAAGAGAGACAGGGCCATCGATATGGCTGATGCATGAGGTATAGGATTTCTAGTCAAATTGGTGATTGTTTGATTATTTCCACGTACAGGCGTGATCTAGTTGAGTATAGGTATAGATACTCATTGGATTTTTGTAGATACCTCACTGAATTCTATCAAATTGTGAAAATGTAACTGAAGTCTGCCGAAGAGTTTTCATTAATGCTTTTGGGAACTTCATGAAATATGTTTCATCGTCACCCCCTGAATTTGTTCGTCTCACTTCATGAAACTGTACCTGGAATGAGAAAATTGGCTGTCCAAATTGTTTTCTCTCGAGGGTGTATGGTATGGTGGCATCAAAGCAACCTTGTGCCAATCCCAGCATTTGAGCCGCTATTCCAATTCTTCCCTCGTTCAGGAATCCGGCTGCTATTTTGTAACCTTGACCAACTTCACCGAGAATGGAACTTTCTGGGACACGTACGTTGTCGAGGTTGACCATGCAAGTACCAGAAGCACACATTCCCAGTTTCTTTTCCGGTGTGGCGACGCTGAATCCGGGCATGTTTCTGTCTACAATGAAGCACGTGATTCCTTTGTATCCCTGAAAAAAACTTAAATGAAGATCTCCTCTACAAATTCCAATTTACGCCCGTGGTAGGAAAATAGCTATAATATATATACACAGGGTGATTTCTCACTGCTACCGAATGTACTGGGTCGTTGAGCAAATATCTGAGGTACAGGGCCCCAATTTAAATGATAATACCTGTTCACTGTATTTTCAATTTAATTTAAAACTATAAACACGTTCCATTAACCAAATTATGTACAAACGCCTGAATCAATTCAAACAAAACTCAAATTTTTTTGCGAAAATCAACATGGATTCACAACAGGAAGGTCAACAGTTTCTGTTATGCATTCAATGACCAAAGAAATAATTTCTTGCATAGATCAAAATATTCCTGTGGTGGGTTTATCGTGTGATTTTCGCAAAGCCTTCGACAGCGTTGACTTTGAACTAATCTTACAGAAGCTAGAGCACTATGGAGTGAGAGATGTAAGTTTGAATTGCTTTAAGTCTCACCTCATTGGGAAAAGTCAGCGTGTGAGGGTGACTCATGGCGGTTTTTAAATGTACAGTATCTGATTGGGAAACAACATTATCAGGTGTGCCACGAGGATCTGTGTTACGTCCATTATATTGTTCTTGCTATATATAAATGACCTCCCAGCAAGCGTTCCTCAAGCAAGTACTATATTATTCGCAGACGATTCTTCCACGGTTGTCAAAGACAAAAATGTCGGAGTATTAATTGATAAGGTGCATGGCACCCTCATGCAAATAGAAGATTGGTGCAAAGTTGGTCAGATTAAAATGAATTACGAAAAACCAAAATGTATTACTTTTGGTCGAAGAGCTAATACACAAAATTTTCAAAATTTTGGCAATGAAGTGTCATTTGTCACAAATTTAAAATCTCTTTGCTTTATATTGGATACAGCACTGAACTGGAATGAACATACTAATAAACTTAGCAAAAAATTGCGAAGCACCTGCTTCGGTTTACGAATCCTGGAATCAAAAAGTATTGATAGCAAAGAACTAAAAATTATTTATTAAGCCAATTTTGTATGTCCAAATAATGCTTGGCCTCAGAATACGAGAATCCTGTCGCCCACATTTTGAAGCTCGTTTCCTCCTCTAACCAAGAAAGATGGAACACTAGCCATCACTGCCCAGGAGAAAGCCAACATTATTGCGCATTTATTTGTTGGAAATTCCACTCTGGATTCATAGGAAAAATAACCTCCAAACATAACGCCAATTGACTGTCATATACTCGGGATCACCTTTCGCCAACGTCCTATAAGGAAGATTTTATTGGGTCTCAACACCAACAAAGCTTATGGCTCCGACGGAATCCAACCGATTGTTCTCAAGAAATGTGCTCCCGAACTAACACCTGCTCTCTGCAAGTTGTTCAACTACTCTTATAAATTGGGGATATTTCATTCCAACTGGAAAATTGCAAGAGTACAACCAGTTCCTAAAATAGGCAAAAAGACCCTACCTAGCAACTACAGACCGATCGCACTGCTATCTATTATTTCAAAGATCATGGAGAAAGCTATCAACATCGATCAATATGGCTTTCGTCATCAGGGGTCAACTGGTGACCTGCTCGCCTACGTCTCACATATATGGCAGCAATCTATTGAAAAATATATTGAAACCTTAGCTGTGGCACTTATTGATATCTCCAAAGCATTCGATCGAGTCTGGCACCACGGACGCCTCGTCAAACTTCCATCTTATGGCTTGTCTCCCCAGCTATGTTCTCTGCTAGCTAGTTTTCTCTCAAACAGGTCACTCCATGTAGTGGTCGACGGAGTTCCATCTGACTCTCTTATCATAAATGCTGGTGTTCCGCAAGGATCAATTCTAGCATCAACACTATTTCTACTAACTAACTACTAACACAGCGTCTCGGATGATAGTATCCTCCATACTGCCTTCTCTTCCAGGGCTCTGATTCCAGCCAGGCGAATCAGAAACGAACAAGGGAGAAATGTTGACAACATAAATATGGACTTAGCAACAATTCCAGAATGGGGATCCAATAACTTGGTAGATTTTAATGCAAATAAAACACAAGCATGCCTTTTCTCTAGAAAAGCCGATCTCACTGTGCCCAACATAAGCATGTCAGGAGTAACCATACCTTTGAAGACATCCATTTCGATGCTTGGGATTACTATCAGCAATAACCCATCTAGGGAAAATCACGTGAGATCAATTGCTAAAAGTGCATCCCAAAAACTTGGTTTTCTGTTTCGGGCCAGGAGCTATTTCACTTCCAGTCAGCTGCTCATGATCTATATTTGAGATCCATCATTCAATCGTTATCAGATGGCATAATATCTATCTCATTATCAAATTACGAAAATGAGTGCAAATTAACGCACAGGAATGTGCAAGTTTTTAATCATCTTGCTCAGGATAGTGATTGGCACAGATGCCGTTCCGTGAAATACAATGTTATTTCATGCCTTCGAATCGATGCTTCGAGACATATATCATTTCGTTATCAAATGACGGTCGAAATTTGCAGCCGGCTCTCTTATTATCATTGAAGTAGTAGAATATAAAGTAATTGAATCAGTTATTCCTGATGAAATTGAAATAAACGTCAAATAATCGTTTGAAAAATTCGAATGTCGGTGGATGATCTTTTTCGCATACCAATAAACGATTATACATTTTTTTCAATAATTTGTTATTTGAGGGAGGCGGAAAAATCATCTGTATAACATGGGTGTAAGGGACCTTTCATTTCCTCGAATGATTACTTTCCTATCCCTTATTGTTACACAAATAGCTATTGAATTGACTCGGCTGTAACTTCCATAGTAAATGGTAAGATCTTCACAAACGATAAAATTTACACGAGTTCTTAATCACACGACATGTTTCGCTAACACTGTAGCTTCTTCAGGTGGAATACTGGTACAATAAACTGGAAATCTTATCGATTGTGAAGTTTTCTACATCAAGATATACAGTCTGTCCAAGATAAAGTTGAACAGCATGGGGATCTCGGAAACGGTAGGAGATACGAAGTCGCTTAAATAGGGAAAAAGTTGCGCATTCGGAGGCTCATATCAAGAGCCTTCGAAAATTTTGAAAATTATTTTCAGTTTTTGAGTTATATCGAAAAAAGTGAATTTTTGGAATTTCTATTTTATTTTTTTTCTCCGTTATTATCAGAGATACAGAAAAACTGAAAATACTTTTTCATTGCAACTTTTGATGAGGTTTAACGTGGTGATACCGACTTTTTCATGCGACGTTTCGTATTCGTGGAACCATCATCAACTTTTGTTTTTTAAATACGGTCCTGATAATTTTTTCACAGATTCTGAAAGGTTTTTTTATTCTGAATTCAACAATGTACTATACAAGGTGATTCGAATGTGTTTCGACCTATTTCTATTCATCATCAATGTTTTTTCGAACTTCCAAAAGAAAAAAGCCATCAGTTCCACTTATTCCTGATCATTTAGTGTCAAACTTGATGGATTAGTTATTCAATACTGAAAAGTGAATAAAAAATATTTCACTACATCATTCGATCAATGCAGCGTTTAAAATTGTTGATGAATTCTTACACGAATTACTTTAACAACTTAACTTTGACAATACCTACAGAGACATTCATAACAAATGTTCAAAATGATAACCATTATTTTCTGAACAAAGATATCCTCTTCTCACAGTTGCTTCTAAGACATTGCTAAGCATTTCTGGGGTTATCCTATTGAATGCTTCGAGGACACTGTCCCTTAGTTCTTCTTCATCATCAAAGTTATTTGCGTGTACAAATTTCGATATATCCCCTAAGAAAAAATCCAGCTGTGTCAAATCAGGCGACCGCGTCGGCCAAGGGATAAAAACGCATGGACTTCTCTGGAATTATGTACCGGAGCGCCATCTTGTTGAAACCAACAGTTCTGAACTTCCGCAATCGGTAAATCATCCAGAGCTTCCTCAAGATGATTCTCAAGCGAATTTCTATAACGTTCGGGAGTCTGTGTTTCATGGTAAATAGAAGGAACAATAATTCGTGTACCAAATATTGCAACCCACATATTAAAGCCGAAACGGTGTTGGTGTCTCGCTGTAATGTATAAATGTTCATTTTCTCGTGAACAATAATGTGTATTTTTTCTATCGAAGCTACCATGATTAGTGACCATGCTTTCATCAGTCCAGATGATTGTTCGAAAGAAATCTGCAAAATTTCAACATTTCCTGGTATACCACTCACAGAATGTCTTGCGCCTTTCGTCATCGTCTGGTTTTAGCGCTTGACATATTCTGAATTTGTATGGATGGAATTTTTGTTTCCGCAAAATGAAATGGGTTGTTGATTGAAACCAGTTGATGAGGTATTAGTGTGTTGACTAATTTTCCTTCAAAATAAGTGGAACTGATGGCATTTTTCCTTTGGAGTTTCGAAAAAACATTGATGACCAAAAATAGGTCGAAACACAAATGAACCACCTTGTATAATACATGGTTGAATTCAGAATAAAAAAACCTTTTAGATTCTGTGAAAAAATTATCAGGACCCTATTCAAAAAACAAAAGTTGATGATGGTTCCACAAATACGAAACGTCGCATGAAAAAATCGGTATCACCACGTAGACCGTCATCAAAAGTTGCTATGAAAAAGTATTCTCAGTTTTGCTGTATCCCTAATAATAACTGAGAAAAAAAATAAAATAGAAATTCCAAAAATTCACTTTTTTCGATATAACTCAAAAACTAAAAATAATTTTCAAAACTTTCGAAGGCTCTTGATATGAGCCTCCGAATGCGCAACTTTTTCCCCATTTAACCGATTTCGTATCTCTTACCGTTTTCGAGATCCCCATGCTGTTCAACCTTATCTTGGACAGACTGTATAGACATAGTATTACCTTTCAATAGGAATACTGATCGAAATCACGTCCGAAAATATGTCACTACCTGCTGGTCTATTATGAATTGTAGGAAATGGAACGTGCTGTGAATAATAAGTTAATTTCTTATGTCTTTTTCGATCAAATTTCAACGTTGAAGTTTTCAACCAGTAACGTTATTGCCTCGATTTCAACCGTTGTTCAACGTTTTCCAAATGGGTACATATGTGTTTTCTAGGCATTTGTTCAAAATATATGTTTTGATGAACCTTTCAGAGGTACAGAAATGCATTTCCAAGTTATAGTGACTTTCAGTGGAAGGTAATTCTATTTCCTCCTCTACCTGCTTTATAGCTGTATATGGAATGTGATTTGAACATGTGATGTACATATATGTAAAAGATTGGTGTGATTCTAATAAGCTATCCTTCAATATATAAAGAACTAACATTTTCACTTTCAAATGTACCCTACAACCTACAAGAACTTCATATAGGAAATCAAGTGATCAGCTATATGTCAGAAACAAAATCTCTGATCTTACACATTGATGATAAATTGAAATTAAAAAATCACTTCGAAAAACTAAGAAGTAAACTAGCATCATGATGTTTTGCATTAAGAACCACTCCCATGAAGTGGTTCTTGGTGAAGATATGGCAAAAAGTGTGTATTATGCTTTAATCGATTCTCATCTGAGAGATTTGTTTTTGGGGATCATGTAGTCTTTTTTCAATAAGATTTCTGTTCTGCAAAAAAGAGCTATGAAGTATATGTGCAAAGATAAATTTCGGGATTCTTGCAGGCCACTCTTTATGAAACATCAAATTTTACCACTACCATGAATATTTATCTTAGAGACAGTATGTCTCATGCATAGCAAATTTAAAAACGAAATCCATAAGATAAGTCAATATAACACTAGACAAACACTGAACATTACCAATTTTTACATCGACACGAATAAAAAATTCCATACAAATTATCAAATCACCTTCCCAAGGGGATTGGAATCATATGTAGTGAAAGTCAATTCAAACATTCTGTGAAACATCTTCAACTGACGAATGCTTTCTACTCATTAAATGAATTCTACTGTCAGAACTTTCAGTATTGTGGAGTTTGTCGTCTGGTCCTATAGTTATACGGTAATCAATTTTGATTTTGATTTGATTTGATGTGTTTTAGTGGTTTTCATTCATTATTTTCAACTTTATTTACTTGTTTTTATATTTTAATTTACACATGTTTGTTGTTAATGTATTTTAGTGATTATGATTAGTGCTATATGAATGCGTACAAAGCAATTTTTTATTGAGATGATTTTATTATTTATTCTGTAGTTTTATTTTATATTTTCACAATTTCCTATTAATGAGTTTTAATGGTTAAATCAGTATTATAAATGTTTACAACGCAATTTTATTGTGATAATTTCATTACTTCTTTTTGTACTTGTATTTTATATTTATTCATGCTTGTTGTTGTCGATCCATACGGTGAAAATATTGTACCAAATTTTATTTAATGACCTTTTTCCTATCGTGTACTATTTATAAATACTATTCAGTTTTTTATCTGATTATTTATCATATCTTCTTTATTTGTAAATGACTTTGTCAATAAGAATTACGTTCTTCAGACAATAAAGTATATTTTGATTTGATTTGATACATCGATGAGCGATTCGCAACAATATACAATCTTAGAAATTGTACTTACAGCTGAGGGATCCACATTGGCCATGACTAGGAAGATACCAGCTATATCAGCATTCGATATCCACATCTTGGATCCATTCAAAATATAGTCAGATCCATCTTTTCTGGCTGTGGTTTTCAAAGCGAATGCATCAGAACCAGAACTTGCTTCTGTTAATGCAAAACTGCTGACCTATAGAAGAAAATAGTTTCTCATGATTTGTACACTCGACTTTAGAAAACATTTCACACATTGACGATGTCAGCTCTCTTAATTGATCACCGCTGCAATAAGAGCGCTCATATCGTCCAACCGCGACATGTTCTCTGAAGACGAGTGTACACACATATGTAATAACATATGAAGAATGATGAATACGAACATTTCTCAATATTTTCAGAATCCCCGAAGTATTGTTTCAATTTATTTCTGGGCAATTTATTTTTTGACGTCATAGCAATCCTAAAAGTTTGAAATGAAATTGTTGAAAATTTCATGATGGAAAAACCAATGACCTTGAACCGGTTCCCACGATATTCTGAATATTCGAGATAATTCTGTCGTTTCATTGGTCATGAAATTGTGTTGCCGAGCAACACCACAAGTCCGTCAGGACTATTGGTATTGCCGTACGGCAACATAATTGAGTTAACAATGAAACACAGAATTATGAGAAGATAGTCAGAACAGAGTATTTTGTTAGACTATTTCACGTTCACGAAGCATGAAAAACATATATTATAAATGAGTGATTCATTCTGACAAGTACAGCAATAATTATTTTATGCCAAACTGACAGACTATGCTTCGCTATCCATGGTTACATCTAGACTAAGCTTCCCTATCCATGGTTACATCCAGACTTAGCTTCCCTATCCATGGTTACATCGTTGAAGACATAATTGGAAGACAGCTAATGTTTTCGCGATAAGGACACGTTGTTTCTCGCTTGTGATTGGTTAGATTATGTGATGAGTGCAATAGTCACAAAAATCGCTTCGAATTTTACAAGGATAATAATCAATTTTCAATTCTATCCTTTCATATTGTCTCTATGATATCACAATTAATACAGCTAATTTCGTTTATTTCTGACTTTTCAAGCGTGTCCATTTTATTTTTTGGATTGCCTAATGAATTGCCTGATCTTGACCCCGACTGATGAACGCTTTCAAATCATAAGTTTTTGAAAACCTCCTTTCGTATACTTGGGATTGAACCTTCTGGGATATTTTCCTCGAATTGCTTTTATCCACTCATCAAGTCGTAGAATTTATGTCTATATAAGTATTAATGTATCTACTATTTCAATATCATTACCATTGACGCCAGCCACTTTCAAAACAACACTGCTTTCAACATCGAATCGTTCTTCGCTAAGAGGAAATGAAACCAATCTATGTACTAGAAAATTCAAACTTGCCACCTTGTGTTTAAAACAGTGATTGCAGTCATAAGTTTTGAGTGCCTGTATTAGTTTTCTAAAACCATCAAATTTTAAGTTGTTTTCGTCATTTTTTATCACAATAACATCTAACAACGGTAATTCACTGTTATTTTCGCATTCAAAAGTTAATTTGATAGAGGGGAAGCAATTATTCAATTTTGAAACAAAGTTATCTATATCTGTTGTTTTCGTATGAAAAATAGCAAAAATATCGTCGACATATCTAATATATACAGGGAAATACTCGAATTTTTCTTTTGCGTTCTCTTCAAACCGATTCTTGAACAGTTCAGCTAAGGAACAATTTGCCATAGCTGTACCATCGATGATTGCTATTTGCAACGAATAGTTTATAAAAACAAGAAAAAAGTGTTGGGTGTAGAATGTGAACCATTTCAACTTTTTCAACCTTTAGAACGCATTTTCAGACCAATGTTAACAGTAACTCTTTCAATATTTTCACCTAGGGAATTTTGGAACCCCCTGTGGAATACTTACTGTGTCGGTCGCTAATCTAGGTAAGTACGTTTCTTTCTGGTCTTTTGTTCCTAATTTAATTATCACAGCATTTATGAGAGTATTTTGGATATCGATCGGTACCGTAACAGCAGGATCAACTTTGGCTAGTTCTTCTATAACAAGGATGGTTGTCATGAAATTACACCCAGCTCCACCGTATTCTGGATCTATTTCCATACCATAAAACTGAAAAAATAAGATACCTACATAATACCGATAATATAGAAGTGGTCAAAGAATAAAGAGGAAGATTTCGACTGTATGAAAAAAATCTAGTCATGTCATTCCTACGTAATACAAGGTGTTTTCGAAATACGTGCACATATCTAGCACATCAATATGATACAGTCCAAGGAATATTCTATTTCTTCTATATAGACGAGAAATGCCATCCCAAAAACTGAACAAACCACGAGAAAAAATCGAGTACGCCACTTCAAAACAACTTAAATGATTGAACTCCGCATGAAAATATGAACAGAGATGACGTCAGATTTGCTGCACTTTGGGTTGAAAAAGAGTCTAACCTCAAATTTTATTTTGATCCCAGAATATTCTTCATTTACGCCATTCGATAGTAAACGTCGAGTTCTCTCATAGTCCGAAATATCTGCACTTATTTCAATGCCACCCTGTATATTGAAATCATGAAAATTTTTTGAGAGGTCGAATGAAATCAGCTCTGAGTTGATTAAATAAATCCCCCAAGGAATGGAATGTACTTGAAATACTTTGGAAGGAATTAGTCTTTTTAATTTTTCACATACAGTCTAGAACAACATGATATTTTAGGAACATTCTGACACTATCATCAGTTTTCTTCGGACCATCATATCAGTTGGTTATCATTAATTATTTTGATATTCAAATCCATTGACATTGACATTAACCTCATCGAGGTTCTTATCAAGGTATGAATATGGTACTAAACAAATGCAATCGCCTTGATATCTGCTCACAAATAAAATACACTGAAATGCACTATGGTTCCGAGCTAGAGAAAACTGTAACACATAATCCACCGAACCAGAACAGTTTAGAACTTGGCAATATGCCAGAAACATGGAAACGGGTAAGAGTCACTATCGTTTCAAAGGTAGGAAAACACCTAAAATCCATTCAACCAATCATTCCTGTTGAAGACGATGGAAAGAGCTGCGTACATAGCTTATTCTATGAGAACAAAAATTCTTGAGATGATGCCACGACTATACCACAGATTAACAAATCTGTTAATCTGTGACAATACCCACATTACCTATACCTCCTTCCCCTATCCTCCCTAGGCATGCACGATGTTCTTCCAACAATATAGGAAATTCCTATCGTGCGCTCCAAGAGATGAAAAAGCATGTGCATCAAGAAAAAAATCCAGAACGCACTAGTACAGCTGATTGATAACATTCAGGATGCATTGAAATACGAAGAAACTTCAGCATGTGCCCCATATGGACCTGTTGAAAGAGTAGGTACCTACTGTACTAATGCGGTGATACAGCATCTCACTGGTCACTGGATTACTCAAGTGAGTATATCTCATCAAGGCAACGTCGACAAAATAGTCATTCTTATAAGGGCCTCTGCAAAGATGACGAAAGTATACAAATGAATGTCATTCGATATTCACCTATACAGAAACCACCCTTCTAGTCTTTCTCAGGCAAACAAATGACGTTACATTGACGTTTTTTACGTTCTCGTCAGCAATCTCCGTCAGAGTAAGAGTCAGAGATCAGCTATTCGAATTTGTATTCAATGAGTAGAGAGGTGGGCGGACCAAAATTAGTACGGAGATAGTACCAATGCATGTTGGTGTATATAGAGCTTCACTGTGGTTAAAATAGTATATTCATGTATTTTTGATTAGGTACTCCCATATTTGGAGTGCAGCACCCAAACATACCCTGGAACTGTTGGATTCTGTCTAAAAAAGGGCAATTAGTCTCGTGGGTGATGCCTCGCTCACAAACTCATTCACTTCTCACCTTAGAAAAGTTGGCGATCTAGCACTATTTTATAAATAATTGCATGGACGAAGCTCTTCTGAAATATCAACAATTGTTCCTCCCTTGGCAGTCTCCGCGAGACTAACCCCCCAGGTTGAGGCTTTGCACCCCTTCGTGGTCACTTTGGAGACCTGCAGAACATCTCTTTCCAAAGACTTGTTCATTCAACGAACAGCGAGGCTCTGGAACACATTGCCAAGGGAGGTGTTCCCTGAGGGACATAACGTCCAGAAATTTAAGAAGAACACCAATTCCTACCTTATTTCCGTTGGTTCTCACGATGTTCTCTGAACATCACAGGATATCCCTTTTCGTGGGAACCAGAACATAAAAAAATATAACATTATTAACAAATTCTTTGAATGAGACCACTACCAAATTGGTACATCATATATCGACGTGATCTTTAGATGTCGTTGATACGTTCTCAGTACCTTTATTAATGACGTATAATCGCGGATGTTATAACGTCGTGATTATCACGTCACAGTGACTTCACTGATGGTGTGACGTTATATTGTCTGAGTTTCACTGAATTAGTACATAACACCGACGTAATACCCAATCTATCATTATATGCCTGGAATACGAAGGAGAAAAAATTCAACAATACTCTAAAAATTCAGGGAATGAATATATAATTGAAGCAAGAGGAGGAATACTTGGGCCTCCTATTAAACAAGAACTCGTTTGAGTCAGGCACAAATGAAATATGATATACAAATACATCGCAAGACAAAGTTGGGGATATATCCACTCTGAGAACTCTAAGGATAATGTACCCGTTAATAGTGATACCACTTTCGGAAATAGAATCAGTCGCTCTGGTTATCACGAAAACCAACTTCTGGATAATTCAAAAACTATATTGTAGGTATAGGAATATAAAGAGGTTGTGTATGAACTATACACCAGGGCAATAAAACGTGTACCATACTCAAAATAGAGGTAATTATAGATCTCAAACCTCTTTTGAACTCGATGAAGAATGTGACAAAGAGAGAAAAATTTCATATATTTCGAGTTGAGAGCGATTCAGAGAAGGTACACGCTTCATTTTGACTCTTCAGAGCGGTTTCGTAGTAAACTATAGTGCATGCATACCCCATTTTCAAAGCACATTTTGGTAATAGACTCCTTGAATCTCCCCTCGTTTTCCATTTCTCTGACGTAGGGGGCAATTTGTTCTTGAGCTAATCTGGCAACTGAAATAATAGAGGTAGAACATTTTGAAAAAAGGTTTGTCAAGTTGATACAATATTCAATATTAACATTTTTTATACAGATTGGGAGGATTGTCGAAGTTCATTTTGCCTGCGAATAAAACCTACACAAACGTTTTATATGATGTATGATGCCCTATGCCTAGAATCCAGAGTAATGTGAATTGGTCAAAAAGTTCTCATTCAAATTGCTTTGAATGATATATATATATATACCAGTTTCGATATATTCTGAAATTGAATTGGATATACCTTATTATTAATAATAATGCATTCCACAGTTATGAAATATTATGAGACATTCTGAAATCTGAACTGAATTGACGAACTCATATTCCTCTGTAGAATCAAGAAGTTCTTGGAGTTTTGATGGTTTCTTTGAATAATGTACTTTTGACGTTGTCCTCGATGTGGTAGGTATTTCAAGCAAAAAGTTGTTCCATCCTGTACACAAGATATGTAACCTACAATCTTTATCTCACTGCTTCCACAATATATTTCATTTCCATGTCTTACCGAAACAATTTTCATAAAAACAAGAGCTCATCGAGGACGGTATAAATTTCAAGTAATGACTTGATTAAGAATAACAATGATGAAAATAAGTAGAAGAATAACAATATAGCATAAGCCACATATAGTGGTGCCCGCGACTCGAGACGAGACTTTTATTGGTCTCGTCTCGAGTCTAGACTTCTCGTGTCTCGTGAATGACTACCTGAAAATCTATAAATAAGTCATTCTGTGCTAAATAGTCTAAGATAAAGAATAACTTTGTTTTGACGGGAGTATGGATGCAGGAGCTTCAAAAATATTTTTCTGTGCCTCGGTGTAATAAAAACACAGATAAATTGCAATGGTCGAAAATTCATGCTTCTGAATTTCCCATTCTAAATTTGATGGCACGAGATCTCTTAAACATACCGGCTACTTCAGTTGTCTTGTTTAGATGCATGATGTAAGTATGTACGTATAAAAGGTATTTACTTTCCAATAAATAATGTCATTTTTGTTGTAAATTTGTCTTCCTACTTCTACATTATACCTAGTAGACTGGAACAATATTATGCATGACGAAATTGTGATACATCTGCGAGACTCTCGTACGAGACGCGAGACAAGACGAGACTGGAGGCTACGAGACGAGACTCGAGACAAGACTTCATATTTCATCGACGAGACGAGACTTTATGAAAGTCTCGTCTCGTTGGTCTCGTGTGAATCACTAGCCACATAAATGGAACTGATTCACGATTTGAACAAGTTGACGTCTACTTCCGGTTCAACAAAATAAGTGTAATACAGCACATTCAATGGATGTCCATATCGCAGGTCCAAGCAATTAAGGTTCGGAAGTCCATATGGGATGAACCTGAATGCCTATCTAATGGATAACCCTCAACAACCTTTCCAATTGATATCCATATTATACCTAGAGAACTGATGTAATCGTCAGCTCCTTTGTGTTGGTCTGTATTCCTTCGCTTGAGACGTCGGCGTTTGCTAATATAGTAATAAAGAAGTTTTTTCCACCCCCAGCTTTAAAACCTACCATTATTTACTTCTTTTCGGGGCGTAAAATGTGTTTTTACTACCAAGGTAGTTTTCGTCATTCTATGAACCACTAGTCAATAAAGACATAGCCTCCTCTGTTATAATTAACCTGAATTCACTGTTTTGATGCGAGATTCGTAGAAATGGCACTCGAATCTGGTAGGTATTCATCAAAAACGACTTGTCATATGCTGTCATGGTCATGGCTTCTAGGTTTTTATTAGAATTGAAAAGAAGGGCTTTCATAGTGACAATATAGGTTCATATTTCAGTTTCACAGAACTGAAATGATTGGAATGTATTGTTATTGGTGAAAATAATTCAATATACATCTTGGTAGTAAAAAATATTATTACCACCGGACCTTTCACCCCACGGATGAAGCCTCGGAATATAATCTTGGTCCTTGGTGTATAAATAATTACTGTTTCGCTGTAGGTGGATTCATGCAACATTTCCCATAATCACGTTGTGATCTCCTTATGTTTCAAATACATTTCAACAGGACAAAGGGTAGGTATACCCCTCAGAACTAATTATTCAAGGTTATGTGTGCTGTTCCTTCTCCAATTTCTTGATATGATATTTTAGGATATGAATGAGTTCCTTTTGATCATTGTATTTCGAAGAATTCAACAATCGTTATTCAATATGTCAATAGTGATTTAATTTCCTGCATTTACTCCTGCATTTACAGTTGACGTTTGTGTGAATCAATGATTTGAGTACCTAAATAACATTATGAATACTTACATATTATTATGTCAGGGCTATAGAAGTGTCCATTTTCATATATACTCAAATAATCTCTGCTCAAGGCTATTGAGACCAGTCGTATGTATATGTCGGCGTCAAACAGTGAAATCCGTGAAAGGCTAGTAAACGTCATTGTCCACCGAAACGCATGTATTTGATGACTACTATAATAGCGCATGGCGCATGCGTATCATGCCACCAAATCCTTATGGATATTCATTTGTTTCATATTTTTGGCTTCATCCTGGCACCCGTTATGATCCGTATTGTTTATTAATACGTATATGTTCTCATCAGGAATGCCTAGTCATTTCAATTATTGCCGGCAAACAGCGTAACTCGTACACCGTTTGCCTAATAGTTTCAGACATTCCCTGTTATGACGGAAGGAAGGTTCATTTAGGGAAAATAGTCTTCCTTTTTATGCATATGGAGAAAGGATTTTCCTTCCTCAACCCTCCGGCAAACACAGTAACGGCTGAAGATGGAAGTTGTTACGCTGTTTGCCGACAATACGTGAAATGACTAGGCATTTCAGGGAATGACGGATTTCACTAATTGACGCCGACATATAGACAACTTTCAGACAGTTGATGTTCGATGCTATATAGAGTATGAAATATAAGCTAACTATTCAAAATAAAGTGGGACTAGTAGGAGACTTCGATTTACTATCGGTTCAAAACTGATTCGTCAAATGTACAATTCATGAATGTAACCGTATGTAACTGTATATACAGAATTCATCTATGATGGATGTAAACAGACAATATGAAATTATGACAAGCAATCGATTTCAGGAATGATGTTGACACTAGATAATGACCCAAACAAATAAGAAGTAGGATGGTTCGTATTTGTGACTATTGTTGTAAGTCAATTGTCTTATCTGAATGATATTCTTCAACGAATAGGGAATGGCATAACAAACTAGATTCTCCATCTCCCATATCACAGATAATTATATACAGGGTGTTTGGTTCACCGAAGTATATCTAGAAGGAGGTGGTAGATAATGTGATTTTGGACATATAGATTTCGGGAGAAAAACAACTACTTTCCTGGCTAATGCCACGCAGAACATTGAATTCGGGAGGATCTAGTATTTCGAATTTCATAGCAACCTCATAATATTCCTAATGATCATAATAATTGGAGTGGCTCCTCCTCTCCAGAAGCATATAACTACCATTTTCAACTCGTTCATTGCTTTCAAAAGCAATCTCATCAGTTTATGTACGTGGCATCCAATTAGATATCATATGCCAATTTTATGTACAACAGATATATCTCAGCCAGAATTGTTAGTTATTCGTGTAATCTTTGTTTCACCACCTTATAATGTAGATTATACAGCAAACAAGGTTTATTATTACTCTTCAGGAGTACGGCAAGCTCAAATTATTAACACATTGATATTTTGAGGCAACTGCTCTGTCCTTTCTGATGAAGATGATTTAGTTGGTTGTCTTGATGATTGATAAAAATTATATAACCCAAAAACTTGAAGATAGTAATTTGAATGTTGATATACAATATTGTTATATCGAAGACTAGAACCTATATTCTCTTGGAATATATCTTGTGTACCTACCTTGGTATACAATGACTATCATATACTGTCTCAGCAGAGTCTGTATTTGACGTAACATAATAAGGCCACTGTACGTAAAAATGATGAAATTATCAAGGACTGGATCAAACAACCAAACCAGCTAGACAGTGAGCCTGACTACTGAAATTCTGAAGATGATTGTAGGGGGCAGAGCTTTTGCATGTTGGTGATTGGACTACTAATGGGCCACTGATGCCTTCTATTAAAACCAGCTGCCTACGAACAGATATTTGAATGAATGAGGAGAAAATGATGCTGAAGTCATCTTCGGGATAGAGGCCTTATTGGTCCGTCGAAGACACTGTATCTTTAACGATTCAAGGCCTGGATGAAATTTCCATCAGGAAAGGGCTTGACGAACCATCAGATTATCAATTCTGACTCCAGGAATACACGACCTGTTCACACAGCAATAAATGAATCTGGGATTAGCAGTTATACCTACCTATACCTGTTCAGTCCGATAACTTGCGGCTGAATTGAGTTGAATAACATTTGTATTGAAACATTTCGCTTTACATCTTGATATCAATTGGAATTATTCAGTCATTGACATTTTGTTCATGGAAGGTCCATCTACAATAAGGACTGTGGTAAGAGAGTTATTTATTATCGTACCGGAATGGAAGAAAATATACCTATCTATGTAAGTCCAAAAATAAATTGAACTGAATCTATTTGAACCGGCACTGGCAACACTGACTCATGATAAGTCTAATCGATGGTTCAATTCCATAGGTCTGTTACCATCGAACAATAAAATTACAAATCCGATGGAATCGAGCAAACGGAATGAATATAAATATCACAGATCTTGTTTTTTTCGAACATGATAATTTTGCGCAACACTCCATATATCATTATTCTTTATCCCATATCTCAATATTTTCCTTACTGAATTGGAAGGATATCTCAGCCTCCAGGGTCAAGGTTAAAATAACTTTTTTAGTGTTCCAATCATGGGCGCCGCCAGAAAAAATCAAGGAGGGTGGGGCGTTTTTTTTAAATTGAAAGCATTGCGCCAAATATAAATTATTTAGGATTCTTTTGATCAATTTCCATTTTTATTTTCTTCTTCAAGGCTGAAATAATATATGGTATATGATACAAGGCTGAAATAATATATGGTATATGATACATTTTGTTACAATTCGATTCAACAAAAACAAGAACTTACTTGCAATGTGAGTTAAAAGGTATAAATTGGAATAATAATGATTATAAAAAATATAGATGATGTAGACATAGGACAGTGACAAAAGTGATATAATTTATATACATGAAGAAATGAATTTATAAAATTAGATGTCATGTTGAATATCATCATGAACAAAAGATAATAAATAGGAATATATCTGACTGAGATTATCAATATCTGTTTTTCTATTCATAGTATATTTCTCATTAATAATTTTGTTCATGGTGATATTCAATATGACTGTACCTAAGATATTCAACAACAATCTAATTTCATGATTTCATGTCTTCCTGCATATAAATTATATGACTTTTGTCACTGTCCTATCAATTTTATGTCTACATCATCTATATTTTTTATACTCATTATTATTTCAATTCATACCTTTAACTCACATTGCAAGTAAGTTCTCGTTTTTGTTGTATCGAATTGTAAGAACATATTTGGTATACCATCTAGCCCGATTGACTGAAGTCCCCGATATTTAGAAACCTAAACGGAAATCACAAAAAAAAAAGGAAAATAATCCCAAATCGATGGAATTTCGGAATACATATTCCATTGACGAGGGTATATTAGAGAATTGTAAAATCCCACAATATTTTATACTTTTCCATTACTTCCGGTTGCACCGGAAACAACCCCAACTTTTGATTTTCGAACAGTAAACCCTATATTTCATTCTATATTCGATTAAGAGTTTATCATAACGAATTCAACGATACCTGGTTAGATATAGTGTTATTTCAAAGGATAATGAAGATATTTGCGTTCGAAGTTTTTATATGCTCTATGGTTGTGGCGGCGCAATAACGAAACCTCTTTCTCTGTCACACTCATTGAGCATATGGAAATTTTAAACGCCAATATCTTCGTAATCGTTCGAAACAAACCTATCAAACCCGGCACCATTTAAAAAGGTTATGATAATCCCTAACCCTAACCGGAAATACAGGGTTTCTCATTTGAAAATAAAAAGTTGGAGTCGTTTCCGATGAAACCAGAGTATGAAATATCGAGAAATTTCACATTTCTTGGATTTTATAAGCCAACAACACTGTCTTGTTACGATATCATATCTTTATAGAACTCAACTATGGCTTGTTTAATGAAATCGTTGACACTCGGTATACACACAATAAATATAGCAATATGCATGTATAGCTTACAAAAATATAAATCAATCTTCTTTTACCAAAATACCGCGTCTAGACTGAAAAGGCTAAACTCCAGGGGAGTGGTCGCCCTCCTTGACCTCAAGTGGCGCCGCCCATGGTTCCAACTCGATCTGAATGACGAGAAGATTTTATGATTGCTCTCCATACTGTATTGGGATTGTCCTCTTGGCGTACATACATCATGTTGAAATAATATACAGTGTCATTCATAAAGTCAGCATCATATGGGAAAAACTTTTATTAATGACTTATTTTGAAATTCGAGTTGGACGTCAGGTTTTGCTTCAAAAAAGATGAAAAATGACCTACTCAATCGGGGTCACGTGACTTTCGCTACATGTCAAAGGTGACATTTTTTCAAATTAATCGCTGAAAGTAGGCTAATTTGTTCGAATATCGAAAAAGTTTACTTGAAAAAGTTTTTTCTATTTCAATTTCACATATGTGACTCAGATTTTATCTTTCTATTACATTTTTTAGATTTCGATATTTTTTAAAAATTTTCGAAATTTCTGTAATATTAACTGAATTGTAAATTCGATATAGCTACTTCATACCAGTAGCTTCATCATGCTACTAACTTTCAATCACTAATTATCACTAATTATCGGCAAAAATATACTGTCTGTAGGTTAATCGAGGAGGTGGTATATTCATTATTCCAAATTTTTTGGGATTTTCTCTCCTCGTTTCTATAAAATAAAAATATGAATATTATTTCAATATACGTGTAGTAAGGACAAATCAGATGATTTGCCCCAAAATGTCACTGCGTTTAAAGAATTTTCCTATCAGAGAGCCTAAAAGAAAAATTCACCAGCTTGTCAGTGACAATTTGTATTGAAAAAATTTTTGGAGAAGGGAAATAAAGGTATATAGAAAAAATATCAAATTTTCACTTATCTTTGGACGTTTCGGGACCGGTTCTGCTCCCGTTTTCAACATAAGAAGAGATTATTTCAATAGCGAAGTCGTATAATGTCTTGAAGCTTTTCAGTTTTCAATGACAATTGGTGACGTTGGCAATCAAATGAGTTACAGGATGTTTTCATTAATTGATCTTGAATTTACCATTTTCATGTTCAGATTTTAGTTGTGAATACCATGTTCTGTCTATATCAACTGAACAAGAAGCAATGTTATTGTCTCCGTTCAGAAGAATGCAAGCAGATTCCTTGATTTTTCTCTTCTGGTTGTTATCTTCTTTTCCAATAATTTTAATATTATTCCACTCTGCCATATGTTGTCCGTCTTCAGTAAGGATATGTTCAGCTAGTTTCGATTTATCGATGTTTCTTTTCTTTATATTGTACTTATGTTCCTTTGTCCTTACTGAAAGAGGTCTCTTGGTTTCACCTGTATAAAACTTTCCACAAACACAAGGTATACTGTAAATATAATTTTGATGATTGTTCTTCATTTTTCGGCTTTGTTTGAGTTAGAATTGATCTCATTGTATTTTCAGTTTTGAACACAGTTTTCACTTGAAATTTATCACCAACACGTTTTATTTTTTCAGATATGCCGGGAATGTATGGTATTATATTTGTCGTTATTGATGGTTGATGTTGTTGTGGTTGACCCTGTTTGTTTTCAATTCGATGAATCGTCCTATCGACAAAATTCTTTGGATAAGAATTGAGTTGGAGAACATTTTTAATGTGGTGGACTTCGTTATTGAAAATTTGTTGGTCAGATGATATTGATTTGGCTCTATCATGGAGTGATTTGATTATTCCTTTCTTAATACTTTTCTGATGATTTGATTGAAAGTTCAAGTATCTGTTAGTATGGGGTCTTTTTACGATAAACACTCGTTACAAAGTTGTTATTTGATTTTTCAATAAGAACATCTAGAAACGGTAATTGATTATTAGATGCAATTTCCAAAGTGAACTTTATTGTAGGTTCGGCATTGTTCACATAATCCAGAAAATTATCTAGCTCCATAACATTGTGAGGCCAAATTATGAAAATATCATCTACGTATCGCCACCATGTTTTAGGTTGTTTTTGGTAATTTTTGATGATGTTGTCTTCAAAATTCTCCATAAATATATTGCTCAAAATTGGAGATAATGGCGATCCCATGGCCATTCCAAAGTTTTGTTGATAAAACTCATCACCCAATTGAAAATATGTTGTTTTTAGACACAATTCCAAAAATTCCATTATTCCTTCGATACTTAAATTAGTTCTTTCAGTGAGACTTTCATCGTCTTCTAATTTATGTTTCACTATTTGTAAAGTTTTATCTATTGGAACATTTGTGAATAAACTTACTACATCAAAACTAACAAGAGTATCATTTGTATCAAGAGTGATGTCATTAAGTTTTTCTAAGAAATGAGGAGTATTTCTGATGTAACTCTCACTTTTTCCTGAAATAGGATTGATGATATTCAAGAGAAATCTTGCTAAATTTTGACATGGAGATCCAATTGAACTCACGATTGGTCTCAATGGAACATTTGGTTTGTGTATTTTTGGAAGTCCGTAAAAATGAGGAGGTTTGCTGTGATATGTGGAGATATTCTTTAGTGAAACATAAATTAGAAGACGATGAAAGTCTCACTGAAAGAACTAATTTAAGTATCGAAGGAATAATGGAATTTTTGGAATTGTGTCTAAAAACAACATATTTTCAATTGGGTGATGAGTTTTATCAACAAAACTTTGGAATGGCCATGGGATCGCCATTATCTCCAATTTTGAGCAATATATTTATGGAGAATTTTGAAGACAACATCATCAAAAATTACCAAAAACAACCTAAAACATGGTGGCGATACGTAGATGATATTTTCATAATTTGGCCTCACAATGTTATGGAGCTAGATAATTTTCTGGATTATGTGAACAATGCCGAACCTACAATAAAGTTCACTTTGGAAATTGCATCTAATAATCAATTACCGTTTCTAGATGTTCTTATTGAAAAATCAAATAACAACTTTGTAACGAGTGTTTATCGTAAAAAGACCCATACTAACAGATACTTGAACTTTCAATCAAATCATCAGAAAAGTATTAAGAAAGGAATAATCAAATCACTCCATGATAGAGCCAAATCAATATCATCTGACCAACAAATTTTCAATAACGAAGTCCACCACATTAAAAATGTTCTCCAACTCAATTCTTATCCAAAGAATTTTGTCGATAGGACGATTCATCGAATTGAAAACAAACAGGGTCAACCACAACAACATCAACCATCAATAACGACAAATATAATACCATACATTCCCGGCATATCTGAAAAAATAAAACGTGTTGGTGATAAATTTCAAGTGAAAACTGTGTTCAAAACTGAAAATACAATGAGATCAATTCTAACTCAAACAAAGCCGAAAAATGAAGAACAATCATCAAAATTATATTTACAGTATACCTTGTGTTTGTGGAAAGTTTTATACAGGTGAAACCAAGAGACCTCTTTCAGTAAGGACAAAGGAACATAAGTACAATATAAAGAAAAGAAACATCGATAAATCGAAACTAGCTGAACATATCCTTACTGAAGACGGACAACATATGGCAGAGTGGAATAATATTAAAATTATTGGAAAAGAAGATAACAACCAGAAGAGAAAAATCAAGGAATCTGCTTGCATTCTTCTGAACGGAGACAATAACATTGCTTCTTGTTCAGTTGATATAGACAGAACATGGTATTCACAACTAAAATCTGAACATGAAAATGGTAAATTCAAGATCAATTAATGAAAACATCCTGTAACTCATTTGATTGCCAACGTCACCAATTGTCATTGAAAACTGAAAAGCTTCAAGACATTATACGACTTCGCTATTGAAATAATCTCTTCTTATGTTGAAAACGGGAGCAGAACCGGTCCCGAAACGTCCAAAGATAAGTGAAAATTTGATATTTTTTCTATATACCTTTATTTCCCTTCTCCAAAAATTTTTTCAATACAAATTGTCACTGACAAGCTGGTGAATTTTTCTTTTAGGCTCTCTGATAGGAAAATTCTTTAAACGCAGTGACATTTTGGGGCAAATCATCTGATTTGTCCTTACTACACGTATATTGAAATAATATTCATATTTTTATTTTATAGAAACGAGGAGAGAAAATCCCAAAAAATTTGGAATAATGGCAAAAATATGATTTTCTTCAGAAAATGATAATCTCCGCTTCAAAATTCTGTTATGTTTGATGCAAACATAACATTGAAATGATGTTATGTTTGAGTCAAGCATATATAAACGAAATTCATTTGAATTTATTTATTCAGTACTGAAAAGGTCAGTTTGAATGAATTTCGTTTCTAAATGCTTGACGATATATCAACTTTGCATCAAACATAACAGAAGTTGGAAGCGGGTATTATCATTTTCTGAAGAAAATCATATTTTTGTCTATAATCAGTGGTAATAAGTAATTGAAAGTGAGTAGCATGGAAAAGCTACTGGTATGAAGTAGTTTCGTGAAAAAAACAATTCTTCAAATATTACAGAAATTTTGAAAAATTAAAAAAAAATGAAAATCTAAAATTTGCAATAGAAAGATCAAATTCGAGAAGCATGTGTAAAATTGAAATAGAAACAACTTTTTCAAGTAAACTTTTTCGATATTCGAACAAATAAGCCTACTTTCAGCGATTAATTTGAAAAAATGTCACTTTTGAGTCACGTGACCCCGATTGAGTAGGCTATTTTTCATCTTTTTTGAAGCAAAACACAACATACAACTCGAATTCCAAAATAAAACATTAATAAAAGTTTTTCCCATATGATGCCGACTTTATGAATGACACTGTATATAGTTTGCAACTCGACAACCTTCCTGAGCTTGACAAGGTTAGTTCAATGTTGAGATCATCTGAACATTCAACAGAACCATCACAGCATCGAGCAAAAATAATAAAAACTATTAGTAGGAGAGCCGGTTGCAGATTATTTCTACCGTCATCTGATATCGAAATGATATATATGTCCCAAAGGAATGTTAAAACATTGTAGTTCATCGAACGGCACCTGTGCTAATCACTATCCTGAGCAGAATGATTAATATAGAGCATTTTCCTGTGCGAAAATTTGCACTAGATTTTGAGATTTCATAACGAGATTCGAATTATGCCATCCGATATCAATTGGATGATAGATCTCAGAAACCTACCTGTGCCACCCCGCAGTCTGAGCCAAATCCACGGCACAGCGATTTATTTGCTCCAATTATTCCGGACATACTTCCGTCATCTGATAACGGATTGAAACAAAGAGCAAATGAAAGGGGAAATGTCCCTTTTGCGAAAATCCAAACGTGCCGCGATTCAAACTGATCTAAGTTAGTGGTAGAGCCTCAATATTTCCGAGAATATTCCGCATTCCCCTCTAAAGATAATATCCGATGGACCAGTGTGAAACTCATGTGATGCTCACACTACAAGTATATTCTGATCCACATGTATTTTCACAATGGTCCATCGGATATTATCTTAAAAGGGGGGCGAAATATTCTGGGAAGTACAGCATGGCCATTGAATTGGATGCGCAGTAGACCATTTGACGGAGTAAGTCAAGAGCTCATTATTGTCGAGGAATTAGTTCAGTCATGTTCAGTGAACATGGGTTGGAACAGTACAGTACGATTGTACTTCCCAATAGAAAGGCGTAGTATCTCTGTTTATCGTTTGCGCATCTTAGGGGCCAAGCTAGAATGGTCAAGCAGTATTGACTCTGCCACTAACTTAGATCAGTTTGAATCGCGGCACGTTTGTATATTTGCAAAGGCGACATCATCACCTTCGATTTGCTTCTCGTTTCAACTCGTTTTCACATGACGGAAATATGTCCGGAATAATAATAATTCAGACTGAGGAGTGACACAGGTAGATTTTTGAGATCTACCATTCAATTAGTATATATCGGATGGTATAATTCTAATAATCTCGTTATCAAATCGCGAAATCTAGTGCAAATTTCCGCACAAGAGAGTGCTATTTTTTCATCACTTTGCCCAGGATAGTGATTGGCACAGGTGCCGTTCTATAAGCTACAATGTTTTCACATTATCCATATAGGACATACATCATTTCGTTATCAGACGGTCAAAATTTGCAGTCGGCTCTTGGACTATATAGTCATCAGATTCAGGCACCAAGGTAATTTTAATAAACCTATATCATATAATCGTAAAATCCAAAAATATTTCTCAAAAATGAAATATAGCATAGCAGAAATTCAACAAGAAACTCTAGATAAAAATGTTTACTGGAAATATAAAAGCTTACCCGTTTCTTTCATGGCTTTCTCATCTTCAGACAAGCACGTTAACGGCATATTATACGCAACTTCTACATGTTTTTCTTCCGTGTGTGGCAGCTGATTGAGCATTGTAGTTGCTGTTAAATTCCTTGAACTTGTTTGTGTAATAGTTCTAGAAACCTGGGGTCAATTTTTTTATTAAACACAATAGTGAATTTGTGAGAGGAACTAACCTGTCTCATTAGAGTATTCATTTTTTAAATATAGATAGGTACTAATTTGGGCGCTCTGATACACAACGACTTATATGTTTGATATAATATATCAACTGTAAAACAATTAACAATGACCGCCTAAGCTGATGTTTATGAACTTTATCTGAAGTATTTCGTTAGTACGTTATACAGTGGGGCAACACACATGAGTAGATCTTAAATTTTTTATAATAATAGAGATGGGGACGCCACAAGATTTCCCATTTTAGGCATTTGTTTTTTTATAGTCCCGGGACGTCATCTTCATATTTTGATAATGGGCAGTATCCAGCAAAAATTGATAATGATGTCTCGTTCTTTATAATTTTTCTCTGAATTAAACTGAAAATGTCTCCATATAGTGTGATAGTTCACCTGAAGATGCATGCTTGAAAATTTACCTAGGCTTCAGAAGCTTATTGGTCCTATCGAGGCTCGTGAACTGGTATAGTCTATCCAAAGTCAATTGGGGCATCGCCCGGTTTCGGCGGGTTTGAAGTTCCTTTTGAAGAGGGTGCACGTTGCGGCTCGAGACGTTCGAATTAACTTTTCAGAAAAACTTGATTATTTCAGTTCCATCCATTCACTGTACAGTCGTCTTCAGAGAACATGTCGCACATGGACGGTGTCAGATCTCTCAATCAGCCCTGCAATAAGAGCGCACATACCGTCCAACCGCGACATGTTTACTGAAGACGAGTGTACTTTAGCGGTCTTTATTTGAAATCAGTGGCCACGGTCTCACTCTGCCTTTCTTCTTCTTTCTGGGCCAGTTTTGGTGAATTGTTTCACGAAGCTTGTTCATTTTATCCTTAGGCAAGTACTGGATTCGCTTGTTGATTAGATTGATCGACCTACCCCTAATCCTCAACCTCAATCCCCAGCGAGCACAAAAACATCTCAGAGATGTTAAAAGTACGAGATTTCGAGACATTGAACCTCCACTGCGATGATCTGTTCACACATGAATAGAACTATTATAAAACAGCCAATGTCCGCCGCAGGCGGCAATTATCGAGATGTCCTTGATATGTCACAAAACTACCTTCTCCCTAGTTCTTTTTAAAGCCTCTTCATGGACACAACAGAACATTTTCAACGCGTCTTGCGCACATTAAACCGCCGTAAAAAACCATTTTCGAGGTACTTTTCTGAAGCCTCTTGTCAAAATGAACTTTTGCATTAGGATTCCATTTCCCTTGAATGAAAAAATGCATTAAAATTAGATTGAACATAAATAAATATTTTCTTGATATAAAATCACCTTCTCAATCGGTTTCTGAGTAGTGCTTACTACACACAGACATATAATTGGAAATAGGTTTCCAAATTTTTGAAATGTTCTCCACGATGCATAATTTTGCAACTACGGAGAAGCTGTGTATTGATGAATTCGTACTTTTATATATTGATTACACTGAGGCACCAAACAACACATCTTGCATCTGATGATCATCATTACAAACCAAATAAGTCTTCTAACACAATAAACTTCACCAAATTCCTTTCTGTTCGTTAGCAGCGTGATGTAAGCGTGACATCCTGCAAACGCGAATGCCAATTGCGAACAAGATGAACAAAATCGAAAACAAATCAGAATTCATCGTATATATTGTGACGTAAGCATGAGACGTTGTGGTGGGGCAAACAAAGAAAGGGCACAAAAGAACAAAAACAATACTTTCAATATCCTTCTAAGACCTCTTTGGGAAGTGCATATTACGCCTCAAAAAACATCCTCATGCCTACATTTTTAAAACATCCCAAAACATCCCAGGGATACCTCTCAGTAGGCAAACAAAGAAATGCCACAGAAGAACAAAAACAATACTTTAATATCCTTCAAAGACCTCTTTGGTCAGTGCATATTACGTCTCAAAATAACATCTTCATGCCAACATTTTCAAAACATCCCAAAACATCCCAGGGATGTTTGTGCTCGCTGGGTCTCAACTGAATGTAGAACAGTGGAGACTAGAAAAACCTGCTTATTGCAGCTGTGGGATGATTGTATGTGACCATGGATTGATTCTATTTTCTTTCAATTAGAAAAGGAATCAGAGGTGAATATGGATAGTTTGTTTCTATAGATATAATAAGTAGGTAGCTGAATAGGTATTCTCGTTTTGATTGAAGATACCAAGGTCGTTCAATTTTGTAATCTCTTTTCAACGTTCGAAGGGAACTATTCTCATTATTATAATGGGATTTCCTCTAGAACATTTTGTAATTGCGTAATTTACGTACTATATTATATTTAAATGTTTCCAACAATTACTCCTAGCGAACACAATAAGCCCACCGTTTTATATATCTGAAATACTAGTAATTTTTTATGAATATCAGTTCACAGTGATTATATATATGATTGAATCGACAGATTGCAACAATAATTCACGAATGCATTTCCATGTTTCCCGATACTTTTTCATTTTTAGCTCCATCTTATTCCGAAAAGAAATGGTATAATTCTCTATTTGCACCACTTCGTACGAGAGCTCATACTTACTTGAATTTGTGTTGAGTGAACGGAAGTGTATGTAATCCGATACCTATTATTGGGAGTGTTACTGGGCATCACAAATTATTTTCTAAATAGGTAATCTGATATTGATACCAATGCAATCGGAAAAATATTCAATAAAAAAAATCTGGTGGTTCGCTAGCAGAAAGAAATCGATCCTGTTCAGTCAAAATATATCAACAAATCACAACATGTCCTTGGAAAAAATTCTTTTTTGTAATAATCTAATAATTAGTATTTTTCAGAATATTCGATTCAAAATGAAGGTGACATATTCAGGTAGACTACTTCATCAGTTTATCTATGGCATATTTATCGTTAAATCTATACTAACTTAAAGCGAAGGAACTTTTATCAATAATCATTAAATGCCGCAGACCGACCCCGCTATAAAGCATTTCCCATCTCTAGACAACAATGATTATACGTGCGATAACATAATTTGTAAAACAATTTTAGTACAGAGATGGACTGAGGTGTTTTCGAGACGGTGTGTGGAAAAACTATAACATATTCAGAAATTAAAAGTTCATGCGGTTTTACAAATTTTTCTTCTCGATACTTATTAGTGTATATAGTTACCTCACATCTCTCACATGTGTCATTCAAGAAAATATTTGTTGAATAATTTCCTTCCACACTGAGCAATTGTTTTTTTGAAAAATCAAAGGTCAATGGCTCTTTTAGCGATATGTATTGACTACATTCGTTTGAACACAATATTACCATAATAATCGTATACAGTGACGTTGGTGAAGGGTTCACATTTCACATGACGGACTTCAGTTCATATTTGTAAAAACTTCACAAACGATAAGATTTCCACAAAATTCTGAAACACACGACATGTTTCGCTAACACAGTAGCTTCGTCAGGTGATAATAATAATAATAATAATAATAATGATAATAATGTTTATTTCCACAGAAATACAGATATACAATAGTTTCAAATATAATCAACATTGTGAGAAAAAATCACAGAAATATGGGTACATATACATTAATAGTAAAAATATTCAGAAAGTGAAAATAAACAGCTAATCGCTAAAAGCAAACTTTGAAAGAGATATAAATATAAAATTTTCGAATTTTTCTTACAGAGAATCACGAGTACAAGAGAGGACATTGTAGATAGAGAAAAGAAAAAGAAAAAAGGTGATATACTGGTACAATGAACTAAACTAACGTTGGCTTGCTTAACTTTTATATATCCTATTTTCCCAACCTGAAGGATTAGTTACCTGTAAACAGGTACGATAAACCTACATTTTCGGAAATTAGGCACAATATCTACATTAAAAACGGTATACCGGATTAGCTTGAAAGAGTTGATAGCAAATACATATTATTACTTACTAAGAAAACAAATTCAACAGTGGTGAACTATTGAGGTCAAGTGAAATGTCAATATCTTTGAGTTTCTTGATTTTTAATGATTCAAAATGATTCCGTTTCTGTCCTCTATTTTCTACGTGTAGAATTCCGAAATTATCATCAAAACTATTGTTTTCTTCTAATATATTGTTGGCGTCTGACCGATATATACCTTAGGACAAGATCCACAGTTGAGTTTGTAAACCCCTGATTTTTGGAATTAAAAAATGTTGTCTTTTTTATTCTTGATAAACCGTCCCAAAGTGTTATTTGTTCTATATGCCATTTTTAAGTCCTGATTATGTAGAAATGGAGCTAATTTCTCAGTTGATGATCCGAAATAGGTTAGAGTTCTATGATTTTGATTATTATTCTTGATGGTAGGATAAACATCTTGAATAGCTTTATGATGAAGTTTCTTAATACTGTCTATCAAACTAACGTTGTATCCGTTGTTGACTGCAATCTGTTTTATGATATTGAGTTCTTTATTGAAATTTACTTCCGAAAGAGGGACATTAACTAGCCTGTGTATCATACTATATTATATGCTGCAATTTTATGTTGATAAGGGTGTGTTGAATTATTATGAATAGTGATATCAGTGTGGGAAGGTTTATGGAAAATAATAATAATGATAATAATTACTCCTTCAAGACAAGATCATAGAAGAAAAGGAACTGACATTGAACACCGATGAATGCAAAAAGATGCTTTTCTATTTTAACTCGAACGTTGGCATGAAAATGCACCTACTCCTGATGTCTTTGTTTCTGCTCAACAAAATGTCATTTGATTTTGCTGGATTTATAGAAAACATAGTTTGCTTGACATGTCAGATTATCATTCATCATAATGCTGAATCTAAAGCCCGAAAGGGCTGACAGGGACGTAGCAATAATAGGGGGTGCGAGTGGTGCCGGGCGCCAGTACCCGGGCCTTGAAGGGGCCCGATGGCTGTTCTGATTGCAAGACAGATTCAGTGTCTAACAACTCTCTTCATCGGTCCAATACATTATAAGAGCGTGGTTATTTTAACATTCGGATGGTTAATATCAAGGTCACTAAGGTCAGTGGTTATTTGAACCACTAACAGATTTTTTAATTGTCATGTTCTTCTCCACTATTAATAGTGGCAGATATCCACCAGCTTTTTCTGGTGATTTGTGGAGTGGCTAAGGTTCTTAATAAAAAATGTAGAACTATTTCAAGAAAATATGTTTATTTGTAGGTATATCCTGGATGTTGCAAACGAGGTAATTCCACGGCAAGAAAGTATGAAATATATAATTATCTGTGAAAACAAAATAATTACCTATTTCACTAGAAGGATACAGCATCAAACAATTGAATTTTGAGGGATTCAACAAGTCCATTCTAAAATTTAGAAAATGCTATAACATGCCAAAAGTAATGGTTTTAGAGGTTTACCTCAGATGGAAGACGTTGGTTGGCTACTTTTATTTTACTACATGGCGAAGTTTCAGTTGAGTTTTTGTAATATATCAGTATAGAGACTACTTAGAGAATATTTATAACTAACTTGGTGCTTTACTTGCACGAGGATCCTATCAGGGCTATTTCAATGTAGCAATGTCTCAACCAAATGCTTCTAGAGTATATCAATTAGGTTAAATTGACTTTAAAAAGGCAGAAATATAGCAATCATCAATAAAATAGTAGATGAAAGACTTCACAGGTTTATTTATGACACTGAGTGGAAATGTAAAAAACTAACCACATCGATAAATGTTGTTTTTATAGAATACCAAATATCTATAGTGGAAAATGTGGGGTGGTTCAAAAAGTTTTTAATAACAACGTTACCAATTCATCCACTTCTTAGAGATTCGGACCAATATATAACAATTTGAGTAGTTATATTGTACATAGTGCAGCGTTGCGCTCACGAATGCTTCTTCATACCAAGATATTCTGAGTGTGTCAATGCTTCTAGAAACTGCTTCAAAAGATATTGTCGACATCAGGGAAAACTTCGACTCGTCGAGAGAGTTGTGAATGAAACAGCTGATTCAGCTTGTGCATGGTTGGGGACTTGATCCCAGTTTTGAATCAAGGAATTCCTAGAGTTAAAATTGAGAAAACATTTTGATGAGTTGTCGAGTTGTCGTGTACCAGACGACTATCCAATTCCAAAGAGAACTTTTGTGTGTCATGTGTTCAATGTTACGTTGGACGTTATTATATCACAACTCGACAATCGATTCAAGGGGCTAAACAGCGTAGTTCAAAGATTTGAAGTACTTTTCGGTCATAAGATGTGTGATGCTGATTCGATACTCTTCTTTAAGGAATTAATTAGGTTTTATCCGGATGATTATTCGGATTCGCTTTCACAAGAAATTTCGTCATTCAGGCGCATTTATAAAGATCAGATCAATGACAATTCAGACAATTCGATTGATTACTTGGAAAAATTAGTTATTTGCAATCGAAAATGATCTCTAGATCATTCAAAGAAATATGCTGTGCTTTCATCATTTTTATTACAATTTATGTCTCTGTAGCAAGTTCGGAGAGATCATTTTCAATCTTGAGATTGAATGAAAATTCGAGAACTAGAATGTCGCAAAACAGAGTTTCTAGATTGGAAATTCTGTCAATGCAAAATGAGAGAGTCAGGACTTCAGATATAAATAGAATAGTTTCATTGTTTGCCAATCAAAAGGCAAGAAAAGTTGACTTTTTTCAGCGTAAATAGTTCGATTAGCATTGGTTTTATACTTGTGTAACATCGGTTATTAGTTAAATTTCAACGTGCTTACTAATAATCTCCTACGATTATTATAGTACGACCATGAATTTTTTTGTGCAATACTGGTTGAGTGGAATAGCAAATTTTTGTCTTTACAGGTAATTTGAACTCTGCCATTTGGCAGGCATTCATTAATTATTGAACATGCACATATAATTTAATGTCTGTCCAATAAAAACATTTATTATTATCATTATTATTATTATTATCATATAATAATTGTTATTTGAACTATTTCGTGTTATAATGAAGGGGACTTGTGTGGTCTTGCACCAGGGCACTGTTTCGACTTGCTACGTCCCTGAGGGCTTCGTTTCTTTCTGAGAAGGTAATTGAATCTGCATTAAAATGATCACTGGAATGATGTTTAACTCCCTATATATACTCATCCCTATATAGTGTGTTGAGATGACTAAGTAATGCACGTATTGTAGATACTAACTTTATTCGTGATGATGGACATCAAAACTTTTTATTAATAACTACTATGAAAACTGCGAAGTTTTTTTCATCACTCAACCGTTTCGACAGACGACAGCCCTCACAAATGATGATATTATTATACGTAATGAAATATGAAGGTATAAAAAAACTCAGTGTTCATCAAAACATTCACAACATTTGATCGATTCTCAATCGTATTACATCGATGTGTTCTAGATTGTATCATATTCCTTTCAAAATTATATATCACATGTATAGTATAGTCCTATTGAAAATTCTGGATGAGGGGTTTGTTAGGAATGAACAGTTGACATCACAATGATAATAATAATCGACGGGTCTGAGCGATTTTCGATTTTTTATACGACTATATGGGATACCTACTACGGATATGGGGGGAGAAGTTTTAGCTGGGACACACTGTACCTATATTCACAAATAACCAGTAATAAGATGGCATGCTTTAGCATATACATCTCGTCCTACAGAACTAGATAACTCATTCCAATCTTTACCGGGTGTCACAGTATACCTATTTCAATTTAAATATCATTCAGAAAGGAGAAAGAAATCAAATTCTAGTGTAGTTAGCAAACAACGCCCTATGCTTGGAATGAAATTTCGTTCAGTCAATGCAAAGCGTATAGCATTACAATTTGTACAGTAACTATACCTTGAACATAATTCCAATTGAGAAAACTCCATACTTTCCGCCATTGTTTCTAGCTCGTAAGAGCGATATCATTCTTTCTGTTTGCTAGTTTGCCTTCTGAAGAAGGCTGCAGGCCTCGAATCGCCGTTTTTAATTTCCCACGTTGTCACTTAGACACATCCATTTGTATTTCGATATCGAGATTGGTTCAAAATGGGTCGGTATCGGTCTGTTCGAAAACTTTTGTTCCAAGTTTTTTTGCCTTGTGTCCGAAAGAAAACACTCCAGAAGCTGATATTGCAGGGACGCCTTTGCTATTGCTAAATTTTCAACACTTGTACTGAGATCAAATATACTTATTACAATTAGAGACAAACATATTCTCAATATGTTTACACTTTTCAGGAATCTGTATATTCAATCAAGTATGTGAGTTTCGACTCAATATGATAACTTTACCTATAGTCCCCTTCTTGATTGAATAAATAGAAACACAGTCATTTCCACAAATGTTCATGAAATGAACAACAAAAACAATTTCTTTCCTGGCTATGCCACGCAGAACATTGAATTACATCCTCCCGAAATCTATGCATGAATAAGGAGGTGGTGGAAGCGTGAGTTGGAGGAGAGAGATCTCGACACAACAGGGATGGAAGCGACGCTTCAGTAATCAGTATCGTCTCAAAGCGCATATGAAAAGATTCGGTAAATATCCAGAGATGTTCCCCTTCGAGGAACCAGCGTCAGAGGAATCCATGTTGGCTGAGATCTCGGAACAAATTTCCCAGCGATAGGACATTGCAGACCAGATGAATGCTCAGCAAGAGGAGATGTAGACTCAACAAGAGAAGAACGCTACTCAGATCCTTGCTCATCATGGGAAAATATCAGCTCAACGACAGGACATGACAGCACAAATAGGCCGGCTACCTGGCTACCTGTGGTATAAGCGTCAGTATTCTATTCACATTGGATTGCCGGTTCGTGGGTTCGTTTCCAACGACTGCATACATTTTTCTGATGGCCTAAGAAAGTGTTTGGGATCACTCACTCACAAGTCTCTTGAAGACTTCTGAGGGTTGCTCGTAAGGGGGCAACCGCATGACGAAAAACAACAATTTTAGAACAACTTGTTCACCAGGAGATGATTGCGTTTCAGATGAGTATCATCCCAACGAGAAGAATTTCTGGCACAGATTTTTCATTAGATTAGCAGATCATCTCCCAGCTCAAAGGCGAGAAGTCTTGGCTCAGATGTCGGCTCAACGGGAAAAGGAAGTTCAGTTTTCAACCCAGCAAGATCAGATCGCCTCCTAGATATCAGCTCAACGAGACGACGGAGTATTCGCACGGATATCGATTCTTCAGGAAGAGGTTATGACTAAAGATCGCTGCTCAGCAAGAAGAGATCGCATTACAGCAAGACAAGATTACAGCATAGACGTATACCGAATTCGCCACTCAAATAGAAGAAATGGAGAAGCTGCCAAAATAGATGGACTGAAGTTACAATCTCGTAGAAGGGCTACGCTGGAGAAGTCAGGGAACGGTCAACTGGTGACGGAAACGATAGTACGGCCGGATGCAGTGACTACTACCAATCGAGGGAAGCCGCCTACTTTTGATGAAAAACATCGTGACAAAACTATCTGAAGCGGTTCGAAGCAGCTTCCAAAGCCTATGGGTGAATATCGAAGGAAAACGTAGTGGTTCTTACAGTAGCTCTACATGTGATGCACTGAACATCTCTCAAGTCATTCCGGGTGGAAAAACTGATAGCTATGATCATCTCATCTAGCGACTTGAAATGCGGTATAGTAAATGAACATCTGTAGCAAGTGTTTCAATCACAACTGAAGAGCCTGCAGGAAATCGAAGTGAACTTAGCCCGATTGGTTCATTGTGCCTCCATCCTCCTTCAGCCCCCCAGTCTCTCATGGAATGTCAAACGTTCGCCTGACTCGACCTAAAGACCTCATCAGTGCTCGAACAGCTGTGTTTGAGTTCAAGGCCGCGGCAGGAGCTTCACAAGAATCAGCGAAAAACCGAGCTATGAATGACAACGAGAACATATAAGATAATCCCAGGAAAAATCCTACTAAAAAAATTGTTCTGAAATTGTTAGCCTTCATCAACGTCATGAAGGTCCTCTGGGATAGGAAGAAGAGACCGGTTACATTGTTGAAAACCGCGAGGAGTTGGGCCACCTCCGGAAAGCTTGTAAAGGTGCCAAACAGATTGCTAAGGAAGGATCATCTTTCACGCAGCAGCAGAAAAACTAGAGCGAGTCGACCTCAAGGAAGCATCTTTGACCAATCATTATCAAGACCCCCTCATCCTCGTGGCATCCCTGAAGCGTAATAACAACACAACGTCTACGTAGATAGCCAAATCGACGAGAAGAAATGTGCATTATTGGTGTATATCGGTGCATCGAAGAGAATCCTGTGACATGGACTTCTGAGGTCTCCAAGGAAGCAACTTGTGAACTCGAAATGGCGTATGAGAATTGCTACGGGTGGAGCTATCACCGTTTATAGGGAAATCGATGTGGTGGAATTTGACTGGACTTCAGAAGAAGAACACTCAAGGTGGGTGCCGAAGAAATCTTCTCACATCCACGAGGGGAAGTAGCGGCGGGGGTAAAGTTAGCAGAGGATGTTCTTTCTGCAATCGAAACGGAGCGAGAGCATTCATTGTAGCAGCTCGGATTGAGGGTATATCGGAGCAAGGCAGTCATCATGGAATCCTGGAACCATGACAGGGAGGTCAGACGAAGAATCTTAGTCGACAAGGCGTTACTGTCAACTGACCATCACCATTCTCCCCCTTATTCATCAACAAGGCCATACGAAGGCGAATGAGTCTCTGGAATTCATCCCTAAGATGCTCTATAGTATCTGAATAATTATAGTTGATACCAATTTCAATAAAATCCATACTTTATTGAAACACTTGTATCTACTCTTGACGTGAATCTAGAACCATTGTGTTGAGAAAGGACAAAAAAGGATCACAATTCAATTCAAAACAATACGAAGCAGGAGGTTGTAGAATGGTTCTGAAATATTTTTAATGATAATAAAAATCCATACTTTCTCAAAACACTTGTATCTTCCCCCAAAAAGTGGTTAGCGACGTAAATCAAGAACCATTGAGTTAGGAAGGGATCACACTTCAATCCAAAATATAATGAAGCTAAGTTCAACCACTCACCTTTACCACCGGGTGTTAGGAAGTTAACGGTGAAAAAGTAACTTTTTTCCCCTGTTTAATGATCAAGCCGTCAGCTTCTCTCAAGAACTAATATGCCGGCTAACATTCCGAAATATAAATATACAATTTGGTCAAACATTCACTAAAATCGGACAAGAATTAAAGAAGTTACAGGGCGAACAACTTGGTCAAATTCTTTGGTGGCCGATTTTGCTCAGTTTTCGACATTTTTCTTTATGTCTCACCTGTTACATTCATAAAGGGGAAAATGAAAGTCTAGTGATATTTCACGAATCTTCAATAACCCATTCATATTATTGATTCAAAATTGGAACTCACCAAAATGTTCTAATAGACTTATTATAGGTATCCTTAAAATACTCGTCTCAAGGTATGTTCATGCTTGTACGAATTACGCAAAATTTATGCGAATCGCTAAATATGAAATTTCCGACAGAATTTGACGTTCATACTCATGCGACAAAATATGCAGGAGTTAAGGATTCTGTTGTGATATTAATTTCTTTATTTCTAGTCCCACCATTGATAGAAGTTCATCAAATTGAAAGCACGTTATACGAAAGTAAATATATGTATTAGGGTCATTCAGTCGCATTTATCGAACGAGTCTGTACTAATCTCCATTCATTTTTTGGCATTTAAAAATGCTTCGAACAGTACAGTTCCTTTTTATGCTTCTGGATACATCATTAGTTCTATAGAGACGATACAGATGATACTTTAAAATTAATTCGTCCAGAGAATCAATCCTGCGAAGAAAATTTAATCAAATGAAGAAATGATGAAATTTTCAATTATAATTCTGTACTTACCTGTAGTCTAGAGTCTAGTCTCGTCTTTTTTCGACCTCTGCAGTCCGCTCTCTAATTCCCCAATTTTGATGTTATCAAAATAACAATACATTTTATGTGGTTATGATTCCATCCGAATTCGCAAAAAAGTTCAAATATTTCAACTTCATTGCGATATTCGCAGTCGCCATATTATTCGCATAAATTTTGCGGAATTCGTGCAAGCATGAACATACCTTTGGATTATTTTATTTTAGAATTTCTGATATAAACAATTAAATTTGACAAAATATCAGAATCATTGGCTATGAGATGTATCTCTGTTCGTAATCGCATCGTAATAAGTGATCAGGTTTAAGTATATCAAGCCCAAAAACAAGGTCTTCAAGTTCTCGATTTGTAATGGGCACTCTGAATGACGCTAATTACACGCTGGCTGCTGATTGGTTGGACGGTACTAGACAACCTATCACTTCTACTAACTTTGGCATTTATACCATCGGTACTGGGTTATGACAGTTCAAGGTTATTATGCCTTTGAACCCTGCAATTCTCCGGCTACCTTTGAACGAAGCATGGAGAATGTATTGAGAAAACTCTCCTGGAAGACATACCTGGTTTATTTGGATGACATCATCGTGGTCGCTAAATCTTCTGGAAATGATCTGGCTAACCTAGAGGAAATTTACAAGAAATTAAATAAGGCTGCAAACCTCACGTTTAACCTGAAGAAATGTTATCTGCCGCAGAAACGGGTTAACCACTTGGAACACGTCGTATAGGAAACCAGGGTGTGGAAGTCGATCCTGATGAGGAGTTACGATCGGTCGAGCAATGCATGGCCAGTACCAGAGGGGATAAGCACCAACTCATCAGAAGCTTCCTTGGACTTGCACTTATCATCGACGTTGTATTCGGAAGTTTCTGGATATCGCAAAGCCTCTGACTCATTTCACCAAGGAAGCACGCTTCACCCACTTGGTAAAGTAGGGTGGAAGCGTATGCGATCCCTGAAGGAAAGTCGTAACACACTGATGGGTGAACAAAAAGAGTCAGTTACAAAAAAATGTTTTGTAACTCCAATTTCCAAATTGAATATCATGGGAATAGATTGGATCGAAGCATTTGAACTTAGGAACATCCCAATTAATACAGTATGTTCAAAAGTAGAAACAATAGAACCAGTTTCTAGCGGATTCATTACTGTCAGTATAGATAACCTTCAAGCCAAGTTTCCAGCAGTTTTCAAAAACGGTTTGGGTCATTGCACCAAATCAAAAGTGAAATTACATGCAAACACTGGAGTTAAGCCTGTTTTCCGACCAAAACGGCCTGTTGCTTACAATATCAAACAAGCAGAAGAAGAAGAGTTGAATCGACTTGTAAATGAGGGAGCAATTAGTCCCGTCGATTTTTCTTATTGGGCAGCACCGATAGTGGTAGTTCGAAAACCAACTGGAAAAATTTGCATTTGTGCCGATTATTCAACTGGACTCAATGATGCATTAGAACCACATCAGTACCCACTTCCGATTCCCGAAGATATTTTCAAAAATTTCTCATGGAGTGTTATTCAGCAATCACGACTTGTATGATGCATATTCACAAATTGAAGTCTATATAATGATTCCAAGGAATTGTTAGCCATTACAACACACAAAGGATTATATAAATTAAATAGGCTAACTTTTGGTGTCAAAACTGCACCTGGTGCTTTTCAGCAGTTGATGGACACCATGCTCGCAGGTTCGGATATGGTTGCTCCTTATATGGACGACATAATAGTTGTTTCGGGTAGATCAGGAATAAAAAATAATCAAAATCACTATAAAGTTCTCGAGCGAATTCAACATTACGGACTCAAACTGAAGTTGGAGAAATGTAGATTCGGTATGACGGTAATAAAATATCTTGGTCACATCTTGAACAGATAAGGAATCAGCCCAGATCCATTTTGAATAGAAGCCATCAAGTGATATTGGAACTCTCAGCTCATTTTTGGGGCCGTCAATTACTATGGAAAAGTTCATAATATGAAGACACTACGAGGACCTCTCGATAATTTGTTGAAGAAGAATATCAAGTGGACCTAGTCGTCACAATTTCAAAAGTCTTTCAAAGATATGAAAGCAGTTTAATTACTCACTCACAATAAACCAGAACTAATCATTGTAGCTGCTGATGCTGCAAGCCTTGGTGCATGATGCATACTTCACAAATTCGATGATGCTGGATCAGAGAAAGCAATTTGCCACGTGTCTAGATCATTGACCCCATCTGAATAAAAATATAGTCAAATTGAAAAGGCAAGCTCTTGCCTTGGTTTTTGCTGTTAAAAAAAGATAGTGTTCTGGGAGGAAATTCATTCTGTAAACCGATCACAAGCCACTCCTCACCATTTTCAGATCTAACAACAGAATTCCACTGTATACAGCTAATCGTATACATGTATGATGGGCCCTCATTCTACTACTACTACTCATTTCTTTGGACATGCCGATGTTCTATCAAGATTGATTGATCATGATTATCATGAATCAAAACCTGATGAAGATACAGCTATCGCTGCAATCCATCTAGAGACTAGTGTTAAACAAATCATTGATTCGGCTACAGAGAGCAGATAACGAGTCACAGCTAGAATGATAGCAAAGGAAACACCTAAAGACATATACCGCTCAGAGAAGTTTCATAATATGTTCTTACGGAATGGCCCAAAAACGTTGACCTTCAGCAGAGAGTCTTTGTCAGTAGCGGAAGATTGTATTCTTTTTGGTAGTCGTGTTGTGATTCCTAGAATTTTTCGACGTAGGATTTTGAAACAGCTTTATAAAGGACATAGGTATAGAAAGGATGAAATCGTTTGGAAGAAGCTATACGTTTACTGGCCTGGATGGAATAAAGGGATTGAACATTTGGTTCATCAATGTGATAAGTCTTCAAGACTCAAAATCACCGGCTTCTTGGCCATTTCCCAACAAACCATGGGAAAGGTTGAATCTTGACTTTGGAGGCCCTCTGTAGATGAAACAAGTTTCCTGATCATCGTATAGATGCCTATACATATATAATGGCCTGAAATTTTCAAGATGACTACTACTTCCGCAACTATTAGGAAATTGAAATACTTCTCTCACGCATCATTGGGACTCCCAAAAACTATTTTATCAGATAATGGAACACAATTTTCAAGTGTACACTTCAAGGATAGTCTTGTCAGAACAGTGATATCAATCATATACGTAGGTACTCCAGTATACCATGCAATTACAATCCAACGAGTTAGCATCAAAACGCTTTGTGGATACTTTCAGAAGACCAGACCAGACCAGAACACCAAATAAAAATGCTCCGGAAGGAAAATCACCAGCTCACTTGATGTTTGGACGTCAAACCCGATCGCTTATGGATTTGGTGATACCAAGTACCAATAGAAATGAATCTCAAGTGAATTCAGATCGACATGGTAATCAATTCAATCGAAGACACGGAGCTGAACAAATTTATACGAGGAAAGAAGAAAAATATGGGTCTCCGGTAAAATTAGGTATTGAAAGAGTTGGAAGTTTTATATAATGTACTACTTCAAGAAGAGCATAAGCTTACCCAGCGAGCACAAAAACATCTCAGAGATGTTAAAAGTACGAGATTTCGAGACATTGAACCTCCACTGCGATGTTCTGTTCACATATGAATAGAACTATTATAGAACAGCCAATGTCCGCCGCAGGCGGCAATTATCGAGATGTCCTTGATATGTCACAAAACTACCTTTTCTCCCTAGTTCTTTTTAAAGCCTTTTCATGGACACAACAGAACCGTTTCAACGCGTCTTGCGCACGTTGAATCGCTGTAAAAAAAACATTTTCGAGGTACTTTTCTGAAGCCTTTTGTCAAAATGAACTTTTGCCTTGAATGAAAAATAAATGCATCAAAAATAGATTGAACATAAAAATATTTTCTTGATATGAAATCACCTTCTTAATCGGTTTCTGAGTAGTGCTTACTACACACCTCAGATCAACAAAAGACCCTTGTTGATCTGAGCTACACACAGACATATAATTGGAAATAGGTTTCCCAATTTTTGAAATGTTCTCCACAATGCATAATTTTGCAACTGCGGAGAAGCTGCGTGTATTGATGAATTCGTACTTTTATACGGGGTGTTTCAGACTTAAATGTACATACGATACCTGTAGATAGAGGACACTTCGGTGGTTCCAAATCACCCCCCATCGATATGTCTATCGTCTTTGATAACTGAGATACAGGACGTTATCTTGATATTGGCAAAATCTTCATCTGGTTATAACTTCTGAACCACTCTGTATAATCTATCCATACTTGGTAGATATATTCCACTTATATTACCCATCAAAACCAAATGAAAATCCGGATCAGAATCCAGGTCCGTCTTGAGGAAAAACAGAAATCTTCTTTTATCTCAAAAACAACACACTCTGTATGGCAAAATTGTATTGATCGGTTTTGATATTTGGAAAGAGCGGAAAAAAATTAATGGAGTGACCTACTTTTCACGAGTGCGCATCCAATTTGAAAGATGGTTTATCATCATGTTTTGAAATATTCAGCTCCATTACGAGGCATTTTTATTGAACTCATAATTCAAAACCCAATTATTATAAAGAAAAATAACAGTCTCCAAAGTTCAACATCATTAGAGTCAAATTAGGTGAACTATCGATAAATTCGTTTGATTGACAGAATAATTTGTCGACGATTTTAAAAATTTTCGAGGACTCATTTTATACTTTTTACTATTTATTCATAAGCTGCGGTAAAGTAGGCTGTGAAGGAAAAATGAAAATTTTGACAGTTCATATTCACTATAGTTGCGATATTATTGGTAAAGTTATTGTAGGCACAATTATGAACATTTTGAAATGTAACAACTCAATACAAGCACCAGAAATAATTATCTTAACATTACCAATAATATCACACTAGTGATTATGACCTGTCAGAATATCAGATTTTTTTGCACAGCCTACTTAACCGCAGCTCGTGAATTAATAGTGAAAAATAAAATGAGCCCTCAAAAATGTATGATATACCATAGACAAGTGATTCTGTCACAACAAATCTATCGATAGTTCACCTAATTTGACTCTAATGATGTTGAACTTTGAAGACTATTATTTTTTTGTATTAAAATTGAATTTTGAATTATAAGTTCAATAAAAATGCCTCGAAATGGAGCTGAATATTTCAAAACATGATAATAAACCATCTGTCAAATTAGATGCGCACTCGAAAAAAGTAGGTCACTTATTTAATTTTTTTCCGTTTTTTCCAAATATCGAAACAGACCTACAAAATTTTGCCATACAGGGCGTTGTTTTTGAGATAAAAGAAGTTTTCTGGTTTTCCCCAAGACGGACCTGGATTCTGATCCGGATTTTTATTTGGTTTTGATGGGTAATATAAGTGGAATATTTCTACCAAGTATGGATAAATTATACAAGGTGGTTCAAAAGTTATAACCAGATGAAGATTTTGCCAAAATCAAGATAACGTCCTGTATCTCAGTTATGAAAGACGGTAGACATATCAATGGGGGGTGATTTGCTGATTTGGAACCACCGAAGTGTCCTCTATCGACAGGTATCGTATGTACATTTAAGTCTGAAACACCCTATATATTGATTACACTGAGGCACCGAACAACACATCTTGCATCTGATCATAGATCTGATGGTCATTATTATACAAACTAAATAAGTCTTCTAACACAATAAACTTCACCAAATTCCTTTCTGTTCGTTAGCAGCGTGATGTATAAGCGTGACACGCTGCAAACGCGAATGACAATTGCGAACAAGAAGAACAAAATCGAATACAAATCAGAATTCATCGTATTGTGGCGTAAGCATGAGACGTTGTGGTGGGGCAAAAAAAGAAAGGGCACAAAAGAACAAAAACAATACTTTCAATATCCTTCTAAGACCTCTTTGGGAAGTGCATATTACGCCTCAAAAAAACATCCTTATTCCTACATTTCTATAAAACATCCCAAAACATCCCAGGAATACCTCTCAGTAGGCAAACAAAGAAATGCCACAGAAGAACAAAAACAATACTTCAATATCCTTCAAAGACCTCTTTGGTCAGTGCATATTCCCAGTCAACACACGGACATTCGATGGACATCCATTGGACGTCCATTTAGGATATTTGGGATATCCAGAGAATATCCAGTGATATCCGATGTATATCTTATGGACGTCCAATGGACGTGCCGAGTGGAAGGAGTTGGACTTCTATAGGATATCCTTCAGGGACATCCATAAGACATTTTTCAGGGATATCCATAAGATCCCAGAACATAGGAAATGGTGACGGTGACGAGGATTTCCCAGCCAACGAAGAAACAAAGAAGAGAATTTGGCTTTTCATATCGAAGGTTACTGATAAAATAACAGAACATAACATAAAAAACTATATTAAGAAGAAAACAAACTCCGATGACACCTATGTGAAGAAGCTTTCCACGAAAATTATGAAAACTGACAACCAGTCATTCATGATTGGAGTCGATCTAACGTTAAAAGAACGTGTATATGAACAACATTTCTGGCCAAAAAATGTCCACTTTGCCCGTTTCGATTTCAGACAAGGTCGCCATTTCCTTGATCAACCACGTCCAGTGTCATCAGGAAGATCAACCAGAACAGACAAGACAAATTTTCAGAGGCCTGCCTCGTTCGAGAGCCCCAGAAACACTTAATGTTGACAAAAGAGAATCTACAGCTGCTACACCTGAACGTTCAAAGTTTAGCTAACAAAATCAACATAATTGAACTATCTTGCAAAACCCATAACCCCACTTTCATCTGTATCTCTGAACACTGGATGTGTAATGACAATCTGGTGTGCTCTAGGATAGATGGCTATGAATTGGTCTCCAGTTTTTGCAGAACCAAATCACAACATGGCGGCACCGCCATATTTGTCCAATCACAATTCTATAATAGCAACAATTGTGGAACCATCCCCTTCCTCAATGACCATTCACTTGAACTGCACTTTGAATGCTCTGCCTTAGAGGTGAACAAACAACTTTGCATTATCACTATTTATCGGAGTTCCTCAAAGGATTCCAACATACTTTTGTTTTTTGAACAATTAGAACTTGTATTAAACCATGCAGCAGGTAAATATAAAGATCTGATAGTATGTGGAGACCTGAACATAGATTTCCGAGGAGACTGTCAATACAGGAAACAACTCCTGGACCTATTTGATATGTTTGGCTTAGATCTTTCATATACAGAACCTACACGAGTAGCCAAATATGGCAATCGAATAGTTGCTAGTGGTCTCGACTATATTGTTAGCAACATAATGACCTCCTCCTGCAGGGTTACTGATCTGGGAATCTCTGATCACTCGGCCCAAGTAATGACATGGCCCAAAACAAAAGAGACCCCCAAAAATACCGAGTATACAATAATGCGGAAAATTAATGGTAAGTCCCTAGATGAATTCAAATTACTGTTTAGAAATATCAATCTATATGATCAACAAGAGGGAGATGTCAATGATTTATTTGACAACTTCCTTGTCCAGTTCCAGTGGTGTTTTGACACTGCTTTTCCGAAACAAAAAAGCAAGGTAAAATCACAAGGAGCAATTGATACAAGGAAAATACCTCTACCGAGAGAACTACATGCTGAACTCAATGCACTCAAAGAATTGAACTGGCTCAGAAAAAATACCGGAGATCCTCAAATAAACGAAAATTACAAACAATCAAAAAAATCACTTGACAAAAAAATTACCAATCAGAAAAAAAACTACTATTCAAATATAATTAGGAATTCTAATAATAAAGCAAAATCCTTGTGGAGTCTGGTAAACAGTAAAACAAACCGAACAAAAAATAAACATGACATTACCCTAAATTATAACGGCAAACATATTAATCAAAATGGGGAGATAGCCAATATCTTTGGAGAATATTTTACAACATCTGTCGCAAACAAAATAAAATCACTTAACCTACCTCATAATATATGCACAAAAAATGAAATAAAGAGCCCCAACTCGATGTATTTTTTACCTGTCACCGATTATGAAATCAAACATATTATTCTCAACTTGAAAAAGAAATACTCTACTGGTATTGATGAGATCCCAGCTGTAATCCTGAAGGAGTGTGTTGACAACGTATCAGAATTTATGTCGATTCTAATTAACCAATCCGTAACACAAGGTCAATTCCCGGAAAAACTCAAAATAACAAAAACCATCCCGGTACTAAAAAAAGGAGATCCTCTTTGTATGGAAAACTACAGAATGATCTGTCTGCTAAGCTGTTTTTCAAAAATTATCGAAACTGCGGTATATAACCAACTAATCAAATATTTAGATAAATATAACATAATGACAGATTGCCAGCATGGTTTTCGACCTAACCATTCAACTGAAACCGCCACTGCTGACTTAATTCAGTACGTCTATGACAACATCAACGAAAATAAGCTTGTTGTGGCAATATTCTTTGATCTTAGTCGTGCATTTGACACGATCAACTCGAAGTACTTAAGAATCAAACTCGAAGCAATGGGCATACGTGGTCCCATACAATGCTGGATTGAATCATACATGTCCGGTCGAACTATCAAGGTGCAGGTTGGGGATGAATGGTCAAATGAGTATGATATCAGGATTGGTACACCCCAGGGCGGAGTACTGGGGCCTCTCCTATTCACTCTTTATGTCAATGACCTGCCTAAACACATCGCTCAAGGACGTACTTTCATCTATGCGGATGATACCACAATTGTTGTTACTGCTAACAATAGGACAGAATTAAATCACAATATCAAGATTGTCACAGAAAATTTCAACTGTTGGTGTAGAGCAAACCATCTCATTAATAACATAAATAAGACAGTACTAATAGAATTCACTAGCCATTTCAATTTAATAGAAAATCTTACTTATAATATATGTGACACAAAGATCTCATCAGCATCACAACAAACAAAATTTCTAGGTTTGGATGTAGACCATAAACTATCTTTTAACAGTCATGTTGACACCATCTGTAAAAAACTGAACAAATTGTATTATGCATTCAACACCTTGAAATCAAACTTCCATAGAGATCATCTAATAAACATGTACTATGCTCTAGTGTATTCCATCTTGAGCAATAACATAATTGTATGGGGCAGGGCAACAGAAGCTTCTAGGGCATTCATTTCGCAAAAGAGATTCATAAGGCTATTGTTTGACCTAGACCATAGGGAGTCATGTAAAGATACATTTATTGAAAGCGGCATTTTAACACTCACTTCAATTTATCTATACAAATTATTGCTATACACACACAATAATTTAGGAAAACTAGATAGAAACGGCGAATTTCATGAATACCCTACAAGAAGACGTGCCGATTTTCGTCTTCATCAAATCAAAAGAATGCAGCATAGAAAATCTCCTCTTTATGCTGGAGGCTATTTCTTCAACATGCTACCTCCAAACCTGAAATCATTGCAGGGTACCAACATTTTCAAAGCGCACCTAAAGAAATATCTATTACACCATGCATTTTACTGTCTTGACGAATATGTCCAATTAAATAATTAACACTGTCATCTTTTTTATACTGCATAATCCTCATGTACATATATATATATATACATATCTTGTTAGTCCTAGTCCAAAACGTGTTTTTACTTTTTTACTTTTTTTTTAAATATTATATTTCATCATTTTTATTGCCTATATTGCATATCTGTACTTACAACTAGTATAAGGACCTGTCTCATGTTATGTAAATAATCAAAAGAGATCAATAAAAGTATCTATCTATCTATCTATCTATTGTTCACAAATATCCATGAGACATTTTTCAGGGATATCCATAAGATATTGTTCACAAATATCCATGAGATATTTTTCAGGGATATTTACTAAATATCCTTAACAATATAGAACACCATGTATATTATTCCATAATGAATTAGGAACTATTATAACGAATTCAACGGTACCGGATTGGATAGGGTTATTTCAAACGATTACGAAGATATGGCATTCGAAGTTTTCATATGCTCATTGAGGATATGGAAATGTGAATATCTTTCTAATCGTTTGTAGAAATCCTATCAAACACACTGAGGGAAAGGTTTTGTTATGATGAATAAATTGATTTGTTTGAGTATGCTTCGTTGAATATTAACGCCATCTTCTTGTCATCAATATACCTTATTAAATACTATCATGTAATTTGTAAAAGAATCGTTGACCGAAAACAAAGGATTCGTTAGAAGCTGATTCTTTCAATATTAACATATATTTTTAGGAGTAACTTCCATGAGTTTGTCACGAACCTGTTCGTTATATCCAAACTTTATGGAATCTTACTCTCGAATTACCATTTATTAACTGGTAACAAATTCTCTACACAGTTTAAATGCTTAAATAATAAGAAATTGTTCTTGAGAAAAACAAATTATTCGTTATACAATTATTGACCTTCCCATGACGTAGTGATATTCTCTCCGGCGCATGCTCGAGGTTGGAATGCAGTAGATAGTCTGAATCAACATGTACTGCAAAGGACGCTTGGAGTGGCCTAATAATCAAATATCAATTGCTAACACAGAAAATTGTGGTGTGCACTGTTGAATGTGAATTTGTGTTTCATCAGTTTGTGCTGGAGCATAGGTATTACACGAAGTGGCTGGTGAGTTTTTATCATATTGTTTTCAATTTCTAAGACACAATAGCGAGTCTGCATGGTGAATAAATCATACTAGCATTTATTTCTCCATCAAGTGATATTATTAATTGAATTCCTATATATTTCTCATCGTCTGACTCTAATTCTCACCAATTTGATAACTATTAGGCATGCTGATACATTTTCTCTAAAGCTTGTTCTATAGACTTCCAAGATGGAGGAAACACTGAGAGGGTGGGATCTAGGAAATTTTGTTAGAAGATTCCGCAAGGTAACATGGTTGATCTTCCTGTACATGGGATGATGATTGTACAGATCAATTGTGAGGAGATGACAAGTGCAAATTCATATAAGTGAATAGATTTATAAGAATGGATGCAAATCCACAAAATCCTTGATTGAAGAATCAAGGCTCTAATATGAAATTAATTAGATAGTAACCAATATTTGTTAATAGTTAATAACATGCCTGTGTTATTGTCAATCAGTATTCGACAACTGTTGAGATATCCATAAACATGCCAAAATTTTTGTATCTCATCCATTTCAATCCGTCCAAGTGCTTCGAAATTGATGCATCAGATGAAAAATCATGACTTTCCGACCTAATGAACATCGTTGACCTTGAAAAACCTGATAGTTTTTTATTTTCTTATACTTTACAATCATTTTGAATGATTAAATGCAATTTCAACATCCTTTCGTGCGCTCCAAGAGATGAAAAAATACCGTACTGATTATTAAATGGGACAAGATATATTATCTCTATCAAGAACTTGTTTATTTTTATGTTACAGATCATTCCTATCAATTTTGTGGATGCTCGATACACCTGGAGTTCTGGTCTGATTTTAGCTCTTTTTATTCAGATGTTTTGATATCAAAATATATGTGATGTAACTATACTGTAAACTTTTGCTTGAATAAATTTTTTCTCAGAGACTCTTTATTCTTTCTGTTAGGAAAAAACAATTGGAACCATCGATCATCGACTCAAAATATTAACTATCAATAACCAAACAATATATTATATATTGACGAAGCATAACTTATGTATAACAAAATGATTCCTTATGCTATAAGTAATGCTTCTTTATTGGAACAATGCCTCCTTTTCGTACAACACTGAAAAAGCAAAAATTAAAACGCAGTCTATTAAGTTTTAATATAGATAACTTAACATATAAGTGACAGTCGATTGCATTAAGAAAACGTTGATTGAATTCAAAGTAACGTTACATCATTATAAACAAATCTATTTTAATGCAAAATGGGGTATAGTGTCCACAAAGTGATATTTGTTAATATTCAATATAATTATGTTTCATGAGATCAAGATTATTATAACTTGATATTAACCTGTATATTCGTTTGTAATTTTTTAAAATACCATTAGTTTGTGATGAAATCATGTTAGTTAGTCCATATTCAACAATGTCATTCGTTAACAATAAATAAAATTTCTTTATTGTTAATAAACTGTTCTCTCAGTGCACAGTATCGTTGAATTCGTTATGATAATCCTTATCCGATTATGGAATAAAATACAGGGTGTCCTGTTTGAAAATGCCATCCTCGGTTAAACCAAAAGTGCGGTAAAGCAAGTAGATATGTCGAATAATATAAAATGAACTATAATTAATTCATGACCCCAATTGACGTTGATGAAAAAGTTATAGGAGTGAACCACCTTAAGCTTTAGCTCATACCTCATGAAAGAATTCAATTTACCATGACTTTCGACATGGATGCATTTTTAGACCAATCAGAACGATTCTAGCCATGGAGGTTAATTCGAATTGAATTCAATCTTTTGAGAGATAAATAGAGGATGCGAGGCGGTGGCCGGATTTGAATCGCGTTATCCCTAGCGCAACAATGAAGCTATTTTCCGAAATGCTGTTAAGGTGAATTCAAGAATTAGATTCACTTAGATTTTTCCGAGGATTTTTCCATCTTTCTTTTGGAAAATTTGTCATTCACGCGAATGCCATATTGATTTATATTTTATTGCTTCAGAATATTTCATTACTATCCATTGGGAAAATACCTACCCAGTTTTGAATTCAGGGATGCGAATATATCTTCTTATGGATCTCCATCTCAATCCCAAGGAAAAAAATGGAGATGCAAGTTATTTCTGAAAAATCATATTTTTGTGCGAAAATGTTGAAGAACAAAAGTTATTTTGACATAAATATGATTTTATGTTTTCTTTGGATATCTTATGGCTATCCATAAGATATCTTCTGATGGATATCCGCTATTAATCCATGGATGAATATCTCATGGATGTCCATCTGAAGACCACAAAAAAGTAAATATATGAGAGCTATTTTCGAGTGATTGTATATTTTTGTACGAAAACATTGAACAACAGAGAAAAATTCCAAACTGTGGTGTTGTTATTTATATGAATTCATATTTGCATCGGATATCTTAATTGTGGCTATAAACATATTATACCTACATAACAATAGTTATATGATGGAAAACTACCTTTGAATTTTTAATAAACATGTGATATTTGTGATGGTTCGTATTGTTTTGAACCATTCTCAATTAACAATTTTTGTTCGCTAAACGAACATCTTATGGACGTCCATAGGTGATCCGCATCAAAATATCCATTCGATATCCTCTGACGGATATCCTATGGATATCCATTTCATGTCCCAGGATATCCCGACCTGAAATGGACTTGAGAAGGATATCCATAGGATATCCTGTGTTATCTGGGTTACGTCTCAAAATAACATCTTCATGCCAACATTTTCAAAACATGTCAAAACATACCAGGGATGTTTGTGCTCGCTGGGTATTAGAGCACATACAAATCAAATCAAATCCAAATATACAGGAAACATGAAATTGGAATCCGCATCTGTCAGATATTCCTTTGCATATTTTGTTCGATTTGGATGATTCTTCATTAACAAATCGCAATGTGATGAACCTCTTCAGTATTATTATATTCAAGAGTGGAATAGGTAGCTGAACAGGTACCTAAACACGAGGATTTATCCATTCCCAAGAAAAATGGAGAGACTAATGATGACATAGTTGGAATTAGTTCAGAGGAAGGCAGATGTCAGAGGGGAAGAAGAGAAAGTCGGTAACCAAAGAATCTGCAAGATTATGAGCTAGGAAATTTTATAAAAGGGAGCTGTTAGAGAGACACTCAGTAGATGTAGTAGTCAGTCAGGAATTTGTCAAAGAAATATCTAGAGTTGTTAGCTAACACCTATCTCCTATGTCCTATATCCTCCTTAGGTAGGCAGGATGTTCTTCAAACAAGAGATAATAAAAAAAACTTACTTCCTGAAATAGGTATCCACATCTGTATATAGCTTACCCAAGTCATGTCAATTGTAGGTGAGTAAAAAAGTGAAAATTAAATGAATGTCAGTTAATTTCATAAAAATAAATTAGAATATAAGTATCTACCTAAACCTATAGGTATAGTAGATCAGATCATGAAAACAAAATCATCTTAAAATGTATTCACCATCAATTTTGTTACAATTCATAAAATATAATATGTACCTAAAGCTCAATTATGATGCTTGGAAAAGTATTCTTGCTTTATACTTTCTCTGTCTTCTACTGGTGGAAGTATGGGTCTCAATCCATCCTTTATCCTTTGTTGTTTAACAGAATGCTACAAATGAAATGAAAGTACTTTTGAGGTACATATAGAATATTCATGTGTTTACAGATATACAGAATCATACAGAATGCCATAAATGGAAAGGAAGCAGTCCTTTAGGTAGGTTATATTACAATTAATTTAATGAATTTCATTTCTCCCTTGGAGGTAGATCAATGCTCAGAGGCTAAGACAATTGTGATTTTCTCTTTGAAATGGGTCAAAATTTAGGTCCATATCATGCAATGTTGAAAGTTGATGTAGGACTTGTGATAATATCATAGATAACCAATGTAGGTGATCCATAATTTACATTGGAAGTGATATAAATCAGAAGGGGTGAAAGAACTTACAGTCACAACTCAATATCATAGATCATATAAAATATGATACACATACTCACCCAAAAACTTTTGCAAACTTTGTAATTATGAATCTCAAGTTGACATGCTGCTTTATCAAAATTATGGTCATTAAAACATTTGTACGTTAGTTCTTGTTCTTTGATACAAGGGTTATTGATTTCAGCATTGCTATTTTTCATTAGAACTACGGGTTCGTATTTTTGAATTAACAAAAAAAGTTGCTTTTTGCTTTCTATTTATATTCTTCGCTATTCGCTACTTTGCTAGTGCTAGGTGACTAACCTATGTTACCTATGTGCCTATATTCTTTGATTATACATTCATCATAGATTCATAGAAGTCATAGAATGGTTGTTTAGTGTTGACACTGTTGACTGTTGAGTTGTACTGTTGCCAAGTTGGATAGAATAGTTTTTGCATTGATGTCGCGTTGTCGCGTTGCTATGCTACAGTGTTGCAGACGAGTTTATCGCGGCAGGAGACTGTCGCTGGTGTCAGGCGCTGACGCTGCCGGCTGCTGCTAAGTTAGTGATCAAGAGTAGTCGAGAAATAAGTTAGTTCATCCTGAATTTTCTACGAAAGAGTAAAAGGGTCATCGAAAATAAAAAAATCTGATTATTGCAACTTGTAACGTGCAGTAATTCAATTACTGCAACTTACAACTCGCAATAATTCAAAATACTGCAACATACAACTCGCAGTAATTGAATTACTGCAACTCACAACTTGCAGTAATTTGAAATACTGCAACATGCAACTTGCAGTAATTTGAATCACTGCACCTTATAACTAGCAGTAATTCGAAATAATGCAACATACAACTAGCAGCAATTCGAATCACTGCAACTTACAACTCACAGTAATTCTAACCCTCTTCTAACCAGTATTGGCCTTGAAAAGCCTCGTCGGGTTTTGGCAGGTCAACACAGACACAGAACAGAAAATAAGGTGACAAAAGTCGTAGAGAATTAACCGTGCGTTTCACGCACAGTCTCTGCTCTCTGGGTCTCTGCCTCTGAGACGAGACATGCTCCAATGCAAAACGACGCCAAAAAATTGAACCAACTCATCCTGATCCATTCTATTAGGTACCGTAGAATGGGGTGACTTGAAATCGTGTGGTGACTTGAAATAAAATGCAGTGAAAATTTTGAAGTAGTGGCAACGTCGCATGTCAACGGAAGAAGCTAAACTAGTCTTTCAGTCTAATGATTTTTTGTTTATTTTTGTAGTTTTTTATCTTTTTTGTATTTTGCTAAAAAATATTTGTTCTAAAACACAGTGTTTTTTTATGAAATTGATGATTTCTATATATTTTTTATTTAATTTTCATTTCATGTCACCACCTAGACCATCCTACTTGAAATAATCGTTGATAAGAAGTCATATTTCAAGTCACCCCATATTGGGGTGACTTGAAATATGACGTTTGACATTTTTTTTTTCGAAAACTACACTATATAGAAACGGTTTCAATAAAGGTGGATCAATGTATCGTTCTGTTCTTTAGGGTCGAAAGAGTTGGTGACTATTTTTAGTTTGGTTGAAAGTTGCATGGTAAGGTCGCAATCTATGGAAGTGTGTCAAAAATCTTATCAAGTCACCCCATTCTACGGTACCTATGTAATTGTCCCTGTAAAGGTATAAAAATATCAAAACAAGGTGGATGCAATCCAAGCTTTTGATGGTAAACTTCAATACGGTGTAATAAAATCTAGCTGGTATTCAAGTTAACAGAGTAGTTGTACATTATGCTATTTCTTGGCAAGTTTGAGGCAATGCAATTTTCTCGCAATTTTCTCAATTTATAGCGAGTCGCCGTCTTGTTCATATTCACTATTTTCAGGTTTTTTGAGCCTTCAATGTACTTTTTGAGGTTATTTGGTGTTTCAGGCCACGTTATGGAGGAAATTAGTATTTTATCAAGATGCTACGATGAATATTACTGAAAATTTGGTAAAACTGCATTTAGCATGCGATGGGTTTTTTTTCGAAATTTTTTTTGGTACTTACGTATTTTTGTCTGAAAAACACGAATTTGATAATGAAAATGTGAACAAACCACTATTTATCGAGATATTTCGAAAAAAAGTTCGAAATTTCGACCCCTTTTTCCCCTTGCGTTGGATGCATTTACAGGTACTTGCTCTTCTTATTTTGTCATTGGACACTTTGTATACTCATGATGTACTTCACTGACATATTTTTATAAAGAAAATTCAACAGGAAATATGATTTTTATGGTGAGTTTTTCCTATTTAGTGAGCAAGCATACCAGATGGCGGCCATTTAATCCATAGGCAATCCAAATACGAGATGTCAAATGTCAATAGATTGCTTTTGAATGACATTACACACGCCATTATTTCAAATGATATTCTTCCTTCTTTTCACTAAATTAGGATAAATCACAAGAAAATCATATTTCTAGTGGACTCAATAAATGAAAAAAAATGTGGCTTACATTGTGATATATATAAATTGTCCATTGATGGAAAAAGAAGGGTAAATTGTTTTAAATTCAATCCAGAAGACAGGCGGAAAAGTAGGTGAAATTTGTAACTTCATAGTGAAATATCTTGATAAATAATTATTTGTTCACATTTTGATTATCAAATTCGTGTTTTTCAGACAAAAATACGTGAGTACCAAAACAAATTTTCGAAAAAAAACCCATCGCATGCTAAATGCAGTTTTACCAAAAATTTTACTAAACTTGCCTTGAAATTGCAGGAAAAAAAGGACTGGTTCTATTACGAAACTTGCATGAAACTTGCTGTGAAATATCATAGACGCATGCGCATTGTTCGATTCAAAATTGCATTGCATCGAACTTGCTGGTAAATAGCATAATGTACGGCGACCTTTAGAGTTGACCTCAGTTAATCTTCTTCTCAGCCTGTCTTGTGCTTTAGTTACTGCAAGTTGTAAGTTGCAGTGATTTGAATTACGGCTAGTTTTATGTTGCATTATTTCGAATTAGTGCTAGTTATATGTTGCAGTGATTCGAATTACTGCAAGTTGTATGTTGCAGTATTTTGAATTATTGCGAGTTGTAAGTTGCAGTAATTGAATTGCTGCACGTTACAAGTTGCAATAATTCCTTTTATTTTTGATAACCCTTCTACGCTTCCGTAATTTTCGTAGTTCTGATATCCTGTCGATTATTATTCTCCATTGTATAAAAAATGTGTAAACTTCGAATGGTATAGTAAGGTGACAAAAATTGCAATTACTTTATTCTTATTTTTTATAGCCACCTACCTACTGATTTCAGGTCCACAGACTTCATGGTAAATAATAAACAACGCTGAATATTGGTGACTGTTCGAGTATATGATGTATCACAGTGTGGGGAATCATTGTGTCAGCAGCGAAGTGATTATACGAAAGTTTAATTAAGGTATATATGAAAATTTGTGAAATGGAAAATGTTTTCACATTGATTTAATCTCAGTTCAGGTCAGCTACGTTTGAGTTAAACCAAGGATTTAATCTCGATTATCATCGTAGCCGTTTCTTTACCTCTTTTTCATCTTTCCAAGGGCACGTTCAGCTAACAGTAATTAATGCTCATGATTAACAAGGCAACAGTGTAGAATGGCCATTAAACTAGATGAATAAAGAATAAAATTATGCACTTTTGCAACGCCCTTTGGCAGATACAGATTTCTTCGATTACCATATGGCTTATCTAGTGCTTGTAAAGTTTACCAAGAAAGAATGGAAGAAATATTTGGGAATATAAAAGGAGTTAAAGTATATGTTGATGATCTGATAATATCAGGCAGAACGATAGGAGATAATAAACCATCAAGCATTTTATGACTAATCTGTCTCTGTTACATTTTCCCACACACTCAAAAATTGCCAAATAACTTCCTTTTCACACTAGCCCACTTCCAACTCTCATGCACATTTCTATAACCATATATCATCATCAGTAATATCAGTATAGATATTATGGAGTGTAGAGTTTGGATCACCTATACTGAGATGATTGTACTTAGTTATCAATATGTGCATATGCCTGTGAAGTGAGTTAGTGAAGTGAAGAGGTTATTGTGAAATTCCGATATTCATTTCGGATATTAGTCAAGCAGTTTCATCAATATTATATTAAAATGGAGTCATATTTGTAGCTGACATTTTTACATAATAGGGATGTAAATTTTACATAACATCTAGAGAATGTTATGTAATATTTATGTCAGTTTGTTACATACGTAACATCTTATTTATAGCAATGAAATTATATAAAATATATATAAAATAGTGACATAATTGTTACGTAATAATCATGTAGTATTTGTGGCGGACATTTCGCCATAACAGTGATGTAAGTCTTACATAACATAGTTACATAACACGTATTGTCAGTTATGTAACACATGTCAATTTTACATAATTGTGTTTGCTGGGATAGAAGAACATAATTCTCGTTTAAAAAAAGTTTTTGAGTTGCCTTCTAGATGTTGTCAATCACACCACATACCTGTCCCAGAATATATAACAGTAATCAGCCAAGTACTAATTCTGTATAATTATGTTTTTTTATGAAAATATCACGAAAACTGCATTGGCTCCAGATCTCACTTCTATAGTGGTATCCAAATAACCACTGCTCAAAACTGCACTTTTTACATCAGTTTATATAATTATTACTCTACCACAAATTGAAGATATGTAGGATGCAAGAGTGAAAATAACATGCCTATAAGTTATACTGTATACCTACTTCTTTGTTACTTTCATCAATGAATTATTTGAAAATGACTTTTTATTTAAGGGAGACGGAAAAATCATATGTATAATATAGGGGTGAAGTATATTCTCTTCTTTATTTTCCTGCACATTTTACGTATTTCTTTTTATCAGCCTACTTTTCGTCCTTGACGAAGTTTTATACATATTGTGATATTAGTCACTGGTCACTCCATAAATTCTTCTCAGAGTTGGATTTCCGATAATATATTTAGCACGAATGACTTGAGTACATCAATAGTTTAGATACTCACATCGAGGTTTTCACTATTCCTCAATCATAAGGCTCAGCTCATTCAGCTCATAGATAAACTACTGCTCAGCTTGAAATCAGAATTTATCCATAGTCAATTCAATCAACCCTAGTATACATAGTCTAAGCACAGTCTCTTTTGGTGAAATATATTAATTAATAGCTTTCAGTACAATTTATATGTTCCCTACCTCGCAAAGATTATGCTGGAGTAGTAAACTCTAAAACTAAAAGATCTATATCTTGGTGTATAGGTGAATCAAGAATTCCATATGGAAATTACGTATGATACGCCAATGACCTCAGTATAACCTAAAAAACAACAAATGTCAAAAATCTGCAAGAACTGTCAGATGACCGACCCTGGAGGCAAAACATATTTGTTTACAAGTGATCGAAATAGTTTTCCACAATTATTTTGGCATATGAATCGTATTTTTCCGCTATTCATCAATTCGCTAATGCCATCACATTGTGCTGTTGTAAAATGCACAAAAACTGCAGCGGAAGATGAAGAAATCCGGATGGTACATTATGATTCAAAAGTAAGTACCTACTATAGTCACTCACATAGTTTTCATTTTTGAAATTTGGTTATTTATCTGATTTCTCATCGGAATTCCTTCTGCAATAGGATCAGCTGATAGAAATATACCTGAAATTTCTAGAATAATGCAAGAAGATTGGATTCATGCAATATCAATCGGTAGGACTGGTCTGACATGCTGACGATCGTGTGTGTTGTAGACATTTTCAATCTATTAGCAGCATTAGCTTGTATTGCAGAAGTGGCAGAAGGCAGAAGGAATTTTAATAAGGAATGACAACAAAATCATATTCCCTAGTCTCTTCCTGCATTTTTTGTGCATTGTACAACGGCACAATGCGAAGGCATGCTTGAATTAATGAATAACGCAAGAAACACGATTCGTATGCCAAAATATTGTGAAAAACTATTTCAACTTTTTGATTCCTCTGTAACCAAATAAAAAAGTGAGGTTGTGTTTCAATAATTCACAGAAGAATGAGGTTGTGTTTTAATATTTTGCCTCCAGGGTCGGTCTTCGTGCACGCGACCTATCCCCAGAATTGAATAAGGATGGAACTATATAACTGTTTCACAAACACTTTAGAGTGAGAGGAGACGAGGATCTCTCAGTACCCTGTTAAGATGACAAATACGTCAATTCACATCAAGGGACCCTAGGTTTAATGGAGTTGCATTCAAAATTTCTACATTTGATTGAGATTCACAGAATATTAAGGTTTCTGGAACATAACCTCAACACCAGAGTTCATTGAGCAGCAACGCCAAAAAGTTAGATTATTTTAACTACATCGCGTTGAATATCTTTCAAATTCAATCAGTTTGCATGAAGCGTGACGCGTAAATCAAAAAAACGCTGCATTGGGAACTCACCTTGAAAAAGGATACTACTTTTTTCAAGAAATTCAACCTAACTCGACCTAAATGAATATTACTCGAGAAAAGAAAATTAAAAAAAAAAAGGTCTCTCGCAAGGACCCCGGGCTCTCTCACTCGATGAATAATTCATTGTCTAACCATATCACCACATCGAGGTAATAAATCTCGCCTGGCTCGCTGGGCGAGAGAAATATTGCAGCACGAAAGAAACGTTGCAGCAAAACAGTAATAATCATTATTGGTAGGTAAATAGCTTTGGTGAATAGCTAATACTCCTATCAAAAAATTCACACAAAAAAGACGTAATACCTTATGTTTATTCAGAGGATATACAAGGAACAGTGATATGATATTCCATCGAAGAGGCCCTCCCTCATATTCACGATATTCTCCACTCAGATAATCGAAACATTATGATGAGTTGAATGGCCTAATAAAGACCGTTCCGAGGCTCTTATATCAGAAGATTAATGAGTGGTTCCTGAAATTGTGAGGTAGTTACATTGTGATCTGAAAGTAGGTACTATAGTTCTGTATTCATTTTGAAACTTCGTAATTCCGCATTTGAATAACGAATTCCTCCTGCAATAGGAGCTGATAGAAATACTCGTGAGGTTTCTAAAATAAGTGAAAGAATGCAAGAAGATTGATTTCATGCAATCATAGGGGGCTTCATTTATCCATGATCCCTGTGTACCCAAACGGAAATAACGTCATGGTTGAAAACAATGATATGGAATGTGAATGAAATATTCTTCTAGCACTTCCAGCAGTCGATGATGTGGTTGCGTTGGAAGCCAGAGTATTGGATGTAGTATGCGGGAACTGTTTGCAGGCAGTCGTATAAGTTGTCACATGCCATGTCTCATGTCACCTGTCATTTCTTTTCATTCAAGTTTGTGTAGCAGTGAGTATAAATTCTATTTTATTATATTCATATTTCTTTAATTCTAATAATTATCAGCATTTTTCGATAAAACCTATTTCCTGGATATATTCTTCTATTATTAATTTTATTTAAATCCAAAACATTGAAAAATCTGCCCAATCCACTGAAAATTTTCAATATAACCTCAATCATAACACGTTTTAATTCAAATTTCTTCAAGCTAGAACAAAATGAAGTTCAACAAATTGGTGACTGCGTCGAGGAACAAAAACCGTAAACGACATTTCACCGCCCCATCTCACATCAGAAGGGTGCTTATGTCGGCACCCTTGTCTAAGGAACTTCGTCAGAAATACAATGTTTCCACTATGCCCATCCGTAAAGATGATGAAGTACAGGTAGATACATTGAAATCTTTGTTGCTTCTCCAAAATCGTCCTAATAATATGTCAATTACAGGTAGTTAGAGGACATTATAAGGGACAACAAGTTGGTAAAGTTATTCAGGTGTACAGAAAGAAATTCATCATCTATATTGAGAGAATCCAAAGGGAAAAAGCAAATGGTGCAAGTGTATATGTTGGAATCCACCCATCCAAGGTAAGTTGATGTTTGTGAAGAAGTAGTTGATGGTGACATAAAAGAGCTCATAAAGCACTTGAAGAATTGTAAATCTTGAAATCAACTCTAGCTAAGGACTGCCTCTGATCTTGACTCTGATAGTGATTGCAATCAATATTATTTTACATTACCTCTTCTAAGTGAGCATTTAAATTCAACATTGGAAAGGGTCATTGATGCTTCACAATTATGTTCTAGGACTGAAAAGTACATAGGATCAGAAATGTGTTGTGTTGCTTAGTACCTGTGTATTTAACATGCCAACTGCTTGTAACTCTGATGGGTTAACTATCAAACTTCAACATGATGAATTATTGTACTTTTGAATTGAAGCCCAGCCTTCTTTAAAGAGGAAAGCAGTGGTGAGAGAAATGCAACACTGCATTGCCCTGATCCTGAAGGTCTACTCTTGACTGGCTACCACTGTGAGATAGGCAAACACTATCTATGCTAACTAACTACACTAACCTGTACATCAATTTCTGTTTCTGAAATAAATAATTGAACTTTATAGAAAAAAATAGAAAGAAATAATGGGTCAGAGTTGAGGTTTTATTCCATTTCTTGAGACACAATGAACAACAGGCAAGTCCCATTTCACCTTGCATTTTACATCAACCAAACAAGTTATTGCTTGAAGAAATATTCAAGTTAAAAGATAGTTGCTGCAAATAAAAATCCTGGAAAAATTTCTAATGAGTTTATAAACACAATGTGAAGTGGTGTATAACATAAAAGACATGATTATTGTAGAAGTAGAATATCTATTTTTTTTTAATGTGTGCTTATTTCAATTGATCAATCAAATTTTCAAGATTTTTGGAATGAGGTAAGCTATTTTTGCAAGATGCTATGAGGGCTTTTCTCAGATATATCAAACTTTTCTCTATTAATTCATCAAATGAGTTAATTTTATGTTCTTTGGTCTGATTATTCTGTGTGATCTGAGCTGTTTCTGTATCTTACTAGAATATTCTGAAGTAAGTTGTGACCACCTGCTCGATTTCATATCACAGGGAAGTTATTTTCAATACATCTGACTGTGAACCTAATTGATAAAAATACATTTAACTTTCTGCCTTTCCAATCCCATCAACTATCAACTATCAATTTCTCTGCATATTCTCCAACTACCTGCTTATAATTGAGAATAAGGTTGGATTTCTCAAAATTAACATTTTTTTTATTTTGAACAGCAAATCATTTCTGACGTATTTCAGCAGGATTTATTCTTAATGATGTATCAGGTTTATTGAGATAACTTGGTAAATTTGGAAAAATAGAAGGAACTGCTGTTTTAACTAACTGTGGGTTTCTTAGCCAACTTTTTACAATTGATCCATCTGGAAGTGGAAACGTATCAAATCTAATAATGTCTGTTTTAACGAAATGAATTGCACACATTGCTGAATGTTGAGATGGGGACCAATTTTTACAAGGTATCAAAGATATCCACCTTTTTGCAGCTGTTCATCCTTAGGAAATTTGAAATATATTTCATTTCCAAAGTGTAATTTGACTTACCCTGTCACACAGCAATTATTTGGCATCTTCTTATGAGAAAGGTTGAAATTACTTACTTTCCTTGCAAAAATAAGACAACATTAAACATAACCTCAATTCAAAAACAATTTTTAATGAGACTTGAACACAAACACCCTTTCATTTATAACTGGATCACTAGAATATTCCTCACACTTTTCACTGGCTTTCAACAATATTTCACATTGATAACACATCAATTTACTTTTGAAAACTAAAAACAATCACTCAGTTGCATCCAGAACCCATATATCATATTAGCACCAATGGCTGGAGGTAGAACTTTTGAACAGTGTTGCCAGACTAGGCTCACCACGGCTAGTTATACAGGAGGCTGTGATTGAAGTATTTTTTTCATTTTGGAACTATAAATGATCTATCCATCTATTCAATATAGAAAATTTGAGTAAGGTCCATTTCAAGCCTTTGTGTATTTTTTCCATATTAATATATCAAAATTGAAGCAAGAGCAGAAGCAAAAACATCTATATTATGGCATAGTTGTTTTCTCATCTAATTTTCAAAAAACATCTTTTGTCAAAAATTCATGAGCATATTTGTGTAAAAAGTTTACCCACCTGCAAAATAATTCAAGTAATATAATTATTATTTTCTTTATAGCATTAGTGATTTTCTATGCAAACTGTTACAAGTTTGAAATTCAATTAAAATAGGCTTGTATCTTTTACTCAGGAATGAGCTTCCGATTGTCATAAAATTATCTATTATCAATTTCATAGGGATATTCCTACTGAAAATAAATTTTGATGGAAATTGACAAATCCCTTATAATTTTATGACGAATTTCTCAAGCTCACAGCTTGGTAACAGCCCTCAGCTTTCCAATTCAAGCTGTTACTAACTGTAATTAATCTGCGAGGGACCGCGCGGTATAGAAAATACCCCAGGCGATATCAAATTACGAGTCTTTGCATGTTTCCTCATTAGTGTTGCACACATTATAGTAAACAGTTGGTAAATTGTTCCTGGGGTATATCCATACCCCATGTAAAAGAGAGTTGAAATCTTCTATATCTGAATTCCTGTCTGTTCAAATGGAAATTCAACCTCAAAACAAGCAGCCTACAGAGGTAGGAAAATGTTTATATTATCCAGGAGAAAAAAACGTGAGAAACTAATAAAATAGGGATGTGTATATTATTTATTCATTCATTGAAATTCATCATTCAATTCAAGTAAATCGATCAAATGAGGTATATTTTATCATTATTATTGTTATAAATCGAGCAACTTCACATCGGACAACGATTTTTTTCGTCTCAAAGTCCTGAAATTCAATAAAAATCAATGGGGTAGATTACTACTCCGCGATTTGTTTTTATCGGCGAGGTTCCTCGCGGGTTAATGTCCTAGGTATATTACTACTGACAATTTAATTCATGTATGAAAAATCCCAGAAGCCCCATGATGTTGTCATTATGACAACATCCCATAAGCCGCGTGATTTTGTCATTATGACAACGAAAAAAGTTTGCCCTTACTTTTCCACTAATCGAATTTTGTTGCCATCAGGTAACTCAACTCAAAAAACTGCCATAAAAAAATAATCGTCCAACGAACTCGTAATTTTTTCAGAGGCATTTCTTTCGTCAAATTGCCAGGCAACAATAATTATAAGTGATAATAACCTTGTTATTGTTGTAGTTTAGAAATGTCAAATTCGGACGTTTGGTGTGTCGAGAACGCGAAATACCCAATTCACGTGCGATTGCACGAAATACACTCACCAGAAGAAAAAACGGCCAGCAAAAAAATGCTGAATCGATCGCCCTGTAACTATTGCTGAAATGTTAAACTGAATTCTAGTTCCCAACAAATCTGATGGCTTGGTCAATGGTCATTATACAAGGAACAAGTTAATTCATACCTAACTTCTTATCACCTTATGGGATTGCCCAATAACATCAGACTAAATTTTGCTATCATGGAAGCTTATACAGGGTTATCATGAAAAACAACAATCAATATACTCCCAACTTCGACACTTTGTATCATCTTGACAAGGAAGCATTTCAGGACCTATGTTTATATGAACTTTTCATCTTGGAATCCCCCATATAATCGCCCCTTGAAGTAAGGCTTGACCTTCTATATGCCACAAAAAGTAAGACATATCTCTCTCTCATGATGATTCAAACCATTCGTAGACTGTAGTGTTGTTCCAATAGGCATGATGATATACAGAGTTTTTCTGGACATCCAGTGCTTTTTGGAATCTTGCTGCGTACTGGTAAAAGAATGATACTGATTTGGCTTGCAGTTTTATGAAAGTTTCAGTCAATCATGTGCATTCTTTCAAATTATTCAATATTTCAGGTAGTGATCGTGAAACTCAAGATGGACAAAGATAGGAAAACAATCATTGACCGCAGGGCGAAAGGACGTTTGGCTGCTCTTGGCAAGGACAAGGGCAAATACACTGAGGAATCTGCTGCTTCTGCTGTAGAAACTCCTTGAATTTTTTATGTTTTGACATATAATTAATAATATTTCATAATAAATCAAGTAATAAATTATTATTACAGCATTGCCTAAAGAACGAGTTATTGCAATCACCTTTGAAGTGATCATATTTGATACCAAAACCTGACATTGAAGATTCAATCACTTGGAGTTTTATGAAAAAAAAAAAAAACTAGAAAAATTACCATGTGAGTGTGTTACAGTTTGGTACACCCCACACCTGTACTTTCGTTTTCTTAGGGATATTTGGAATTTTCTTTCTCAAAATCTCAGAATTATCTGCTTTGTGGAGCAAACAAAAATTATCAGTCACATTTTATGAATATTCAGTAGAACCGATTTGCTGGGGTCTTCTGGTTTCCTCTTTATTGTTATCACCAACCTATTCATTCCACTGACAATTTTGGCCATTTAGAATTTGATCCAATAAAGTTTGCTGGGTTCCCTTCCCTACTACTACTTCTTAAGATATTTCCACATCTTGTAGGAACATTCTGTGTTTTATACTTCATATTCTCATATGGGTTCCTTGTGGAATTGAGTGCAAATAGCAAGTGAAAATACTCCTTCAGGAATTAAAAGGGTATGTCTATGCCGAGGTCTATGCATATGGTAGGTAAAATTGGTACCTACTCAAGATATACCTGTTTCATTCTATCCAATTTAGTGCAAGATAGGGAAAGTGATTTTTTTCTTAAGGCAAATATTCAAAAAGACAAATACACGATAATGAAAATATATAAAAAAGTCTATATTCTTGATCAATACAAAATCAATGCATATCATAAATGGTCAATTTTCCCTCTGGTAAATATATATCAAATTGAATATTCTATTCAACTGAATTGCTTTTGGAATCAACATTCCTAAAGGAATGACTCAACCTGGTGCTCATTTCTCACTGTAGTGGATATATATCTGAATTATTGATGGTATATGGAAGAAATATTTACAATTTTATTCAACTGATTATTGAAAAATTAGGTAAACTAAACAGCAAGTGTGCTACACGCTACACATCATAATGTATAAAATTCAAAGAGTTGTTCTCCTTTTCACAACTTCACCTCATACAAGGCAATATTGAAGAAGATCAGTTATTCCAAATATCTAATAATATATATTATACAGTGTGTCCGCCTTAAGGACTTACCACTTCCTATAAAATTGTTATCACCTGACAGAATTCAAAAAACTTTCTTTGCTGGATAGGTATTTGAAATGTTGATCCAGAAAGAGGATGATTTTATTCTTGGACTATTATCATGGCCAACTGCAACCAACTGTATTGACCCATATTTAGGAATGTACTATAACCTATTTTTGGCACAAAAAATAATGTTGGATTCTGAATCAGGATTACTTGAAACACAACTTGTACCAATTTTCATCATCATTAGGGACATTAGGGTGTCCAATAAAACGAATTCATTGATTTTAGTCATATTTTAGGAAAGATTTAATGACAAATTATTATTGAGGACTACTTTGAACATATCTGTACTGATTTTTTTGATTCAAATATGAGATTTGTACTTATGAGAGAAACATGAAAAGAATAAGTAGGCAATATTTTATTATCAATTCAAAGAAATAAAAATTTGATTTTTTGAGGAATACTACAGTACTACATTTTCTCACCTATTAGAAAAATAAATCTTCTGGGACACCTTGTGTTTTATGATGGTGAAAATTGTTCTGGTATAATTCAAGAGATCCTGATTCAGAATTCATAATTAATTTTCATGAAAAAATCCTTAATAGTACTATCTGAAATATGGGTCAATGAAATTGATCACAGTGGGCCATGATAACAGTCCAAGAATGAAATCAATCTCTTGTTGGATGGACATTTCAACCTATCTAACAAAATGAGCTTTTTGAAATCAATGATTTTCACAGGGGTGGTAAGTCCTCAAGGTGGATATACTGAATATATATGGGTTATTCATATATTAGACTTTTGGGTTTGCCCTTGAGTATTAGTATTGATGATGAAGTTATAGAATCAAACCATTTCCAGCAAAAAATAATGAATATTTCTTGTTTGAATTGAGCTACACACTGGTTTCTTCTTCCAATAGTCTAGGGTGGAATTTTTTTCTGAGAATATCATTTACTCCTTCTCTATTCCTTGCTATTTCAATTGCATAGAATTGTATTCTTGTTACTAACATTGTATTTTCTTCTTTATAATCTCCTCTAGAATCTGCACGGAGGAGAGTTCCAAAACTATAATCCTCTACTAGTGTCTTGAATTTTTCACAAAAAGGTCTCCACTTTACTTTTTCTTTGGTGCTTTTCAGTTCATTCTCATTAATAACTGTAATATCATATTTGGGAAACTCATCTCTGAATATTTTGTAGATGATATCATCTACTGAAGTCAATGTTAAATGTTTGGGATCTACTGAGCACAAGATCTAGAAATTTTAAAACATTTACAATAATGCCTTTATACCCAAGTTCAGGCCAAGGCCCCTTCTTACATTGAAATAAATTTCTGCATGCTCAAAGGCTTTGATTGCCCACATAGTTTCAACACTTTGATCATTTTCGAACTCATCAGCTGGTCGTGACAATACATCCTAAAAATCATGAAAACATAATGTTAATAAATTCCATACAATATCCTATTCAATACCATTTTCAATGTTTCTAGACACTTCTAGATTTTCTGTCAAAACTCAAAAAAAGAAAAAGAATACCAAGTAAAGAGTAAACATTAATTCCTACATTGTTGCCAGCTGCTGAACATGACATGTCGCAAAAAGTCAGGAATAAAACCGCTAGAAGCTGCTAAAGCGAGCGAAGCACGGTAACGGCAGCAACAACATCGCAGGAGAAAGCAAATATTTTTGCAGAGATTTTCGCAGCAAACTCTACTTTAGATTCCCAAGGAAAAGTGCCGCCGAACATTCCACCCGTTGAGAGTCGAATGCCCGAAATCGTCTTCCGTCAACGCACTATCAGACGAATTTTGCTTGATCCCAAAACGAATAAGGCTAACGGTCCTGATGGAATTCCACCTATTATCCTCAAAAAATGTGCACCAGAATTAACACCGATTCTCTGCAAGTTGTTCACCGTCTCTTACAGGTCGGGTATTTTTCCATCATGCTGGAAGACAGCTAGAGTCCAACCAATCCCCAAAAAAAGGAACAAGAACCTGCCCAACAACTACAGGCCCATTGCCCTGTTATCAGTAATCTCCAAAGTGATGGAGAAAACCATCAATATTGAGCTTATCAAATATCTGGAAAGCTCAAGAATCATCAATGATAGACAATACGGCTTTCGCCACCGAAGATCTACTGGAGATCTACTTGCCTCTACGTCACCCATTTATGGCAAGCTTCATTAGAAAAACACGGGGAATCCCTAGCTGTCGCGCTGGACATATCGAAAGCATTTGACCGGGTTTGGCACGAAGGACTCCTCCACAAACTACCATCATACGGCTTACCACCTCAGCTATGCCATCTCTTATCGAGTTTTCTTTCAGGCAGATCGCTTCATGTGGTGGTGGACGGTGTATCGTCTGATACAATTGGCATTAATTCCGGCGTTCCACAAGGATCAATTTTGGCACCAACATTATTATTGCTTCTTCATATCAATGATCTGTTGGGAGTAACAACTTGCCCCATCCACAGCTTTGCAGATGATAGTACCCTACATACTGCGTTCTCTTCCAGAATTCCCATTTCTTCCCAGGAAACTAAGAACTCACGGCGCAGGCAGGTCAATGCTGTCAATGAAGACCTTGCTGAAATCACAGCCTGGGGAACCAACAACCTAGTTGAATTCAACGCCACCAAAACTCAAGCCTGTATTTTCTCTAGAAAGGCGGAACTCAGTAGGTATGCCCGACATTGTAATATCTGGCACCACCATCCCCACCAAGTCCACCATATCTATGCTCGGTATTTCCATCAGCAACAATCTTTCATGGGATAATCATGCGAGATCCATCGCAAAAGCTGCTTGACAAAAACTCAGATTCTTGTTCCGTGCGAAAAGCTACTTTACACCTCAACAGCTCCTCATGATCTACAAAGCGCAGATACGGCCTGTTCTAGAATACTGTTCCCACATATGGGGTTCAGCACCAAAATATACGCTGATGCTCTTAGATTCCATCCAGAGAAGAGCCATCCGCCTGGTGGGTGACGCCACGCTCACTCACTCTTTGACATCATTGGAACACCGCAGAAGGGTCGGCGACCTTTCACTTTTCTATCGATACTTCCACGGGAAATGTTCTTCGGAAATCTCTGCTATCATCCCTTCACTAGCAATACCAGTCAGACGAACTAGACAAGCCCAGTCAGCACATCCTTTCGTTGTCAACCTCGAAAGATGTCGAACAGCACTTTATCAAAACTCCTTCATCCATAGAACGGCTAAGCTCTGGAATTCATTGCCTGTGGAAGTATTCCCAACAACATATAATCTCCAGAAGTTCAAAAAAAATCCAATACCTACCTCCTATCCCTATCCTCCCTAGGAACGCACGATGTTCTTTGAACATTATAGGGATTCCCTTTCGTGCGCTTCAAGCGATAAAAAAAAAAGTGAAGATCTTCGAATTTCCATCCAAGTTCGGTCTCCGATGGCATGGTGAGCTGGTGAGGCGGCTAATAATAAGTCTCAATATACTAAAGTTATTAGTTGTTGTGTAATCAAATATTTACTATTTATCTGTCGAGTAGGCTAGTTAACACTTAGGTATCTGTCAAGTATGCTAGTTACCACTTAGTATCTGTCAAGTAAGATACTTACCACTTATATCTGTCAATTAGGCTAGTTGACAGTTAGTGTCTGTCAACTATAAAAAAATATATCATGTGGCGCTTCTACGCTTCCGTAGTACGTTCGAATAAAAAAGAAGAATATTTGCAGAAAACTTCTCCAAAAATACTGACGTGAACGCCCCAAAGAAGTGTGACCAATCACATCGTTACTATGATTTGCATCTTCAAGAAACTTCGACAATCAGAAATAATTTCGAACACCTCCATACAATTATCGCCGGATATTTCCTGGTGAAATAACTGGAAATTCCTAGAGAATTCCAGATATCCAGAAAATTTCCTTGTGATAGGCAACGCTGTATGCAGGTATCAGCTGACAACAAAGACAATTGATGATTGACATTGTCATCGTAGCAACCTGTGTCTCGGGACAGTAACCAGGATAATACCATTGGGTGTCGAATCTCTGGTGTCGGTAAAGAAGTGCCTAAATCTTTCGAACCATTCTCATCACGTGATAATCATGTTGAGATCCGTTCATTGGATCCGTGTTTCTAATAGCATGGCGTCAGCCTACTGTGATGATTTGTCAAGTGATTTATTAGGCAAGGATGATTTTCCTTCCTCTAGAGACCCCGAGAAACTTTTTCCACGAGCGAATGCGCATGCGTCTATATTGTATCAATATTAATTTCCTTGGCTGCATTCACTGAGAAAATATGAGAAAACTACACAAGTACATACGTGTGCCGGTTGAAGCGGCCGCATTTTCGAAGCAGACGGCGTTCAAAACGAGTCAAATAAACGCCGCCCCAGTGCTTCATAAGTTATCACCTGATTTTTTGGGCTGAAAATCAGTTTATTATACACTCGGTTGAAATATTCGAACCATACATGAGAAGACGGTCGATTTCATAGGGGCAGATGATGAAAAAAAGGGTGATCAGATCAACACCGACAAACTTTGCTTTCAGGTTTGTTACTTTATTTTGATGTGGAAAATTTCCATCAACGTTTCGTCTTGAATGCATACTGTCTTGAGATTCAGAGTGTCAAAAGTACTGAAAATAAAATTATTACAATTTTTAGAGGAACACCTGCTCAAAGTAAAAAATAGTTTGTTATTTCTATCCTGATGATGAAATGGATCGTCTCACACGCAGTTATGAAATTTCGATTGATTTATGCTTCCATCAACATCAATATTCATCGAACGACTCTCTACCAAACTTGCTAGACCATGGAATTGCAAAATTTTGGAATGAGGAAGTTTCCAATAATGCGGTTGCCATTTCACTGTGAAGTTTGTAATAGTTTTAATATAAACGTATTTTTTCTTTTTTTCTGTTAGATCTATTTTCTTGGAAAGTTGCAGAGCATATCTTGCAACAGCTCATAATACTTTGAGCCCGTCCACACCTCACAAAATCCTAACAGGCACACCGAGAGCTGATCAGTTTTACTTGTGTCGCTTTTTTATCTCCAGGTATTCGTTAGCCGATGTCTACAGTTTATAATTGTTTCGTTATAGTTAGGTTATCATCGCTATTTTTCATGAAATTAACATTAACAATGACGCCAAATTGTCTTTCCTTTTTTTATTCGTATTTTATTCGTTAATAAGGTATTAGCTTCATTCTCCATCATCAACTAAATTCAGACTAGATTCAGAATGTACGTCACAGTTCACCGCCCGGAAAGTGGAAAATTGCTTTATTTTGAAAATGAAAACGACTCGTACTCTTATTTTATGAAAATTAATCTGAAGGAAACTTTCCCGAAGTATTCACAAGAACTTTTAACCTCAACAATTTCGAAAAAAGTCCAATATCCAACTTCTCTCCCTATCCTCCCTGGGAAGTCACGATGTTCTACGACCATAACAAGGATTTTCTTTTCTTGTGATCCAAATAAAGAAAAATATATGAATAAGATTAAAATTCGGGTTGATCCAAAAATAGTTCAACTTGAAATAATATAAACGTTCCTCAGAATAGTTGATTGTTGATTGAATGTTTATAGGGTGCTGTGTGTGAAACTGTGAAACTGATTTCTTGCATTTTCAATTTTAAATCGAATTCCTATCTGAACGGTTCTGGTTTATGATTCTCCAGATGATGACTCTGTCTCTCTGTCTCTAGTAGGGTCCCTTGATGGAAATTGACGTTGAAGTCATCTTAACAGGGTACGGACAGATCCTCGTCTCCTCTCACTCTAAAGTGTTTGTGAAACAGTTATATAGTTCCATCCTTATTCAATTCTGGGGATAAACACTAGATTTTTGACATTCGTTGCTTTTCAGGTTATATTGAGGTCACTGGCGTATCATAAGTAATTTCCATATGGAATTCCTGATTCAACTATACCAAGATATAGATGAACAATCCTCTAGTTTTAGAGTTTACTACTCCAGCATAATCTTTGCGAGGTAGGTAACATATAAATTGTACTGAAAGCTTGATATATTTCGTCAAGAGAAACTGTTCTTAGACTGTATATACCAGGGTTGACGGAATTGACTAAATGAATTCTGATTTCAAGCTGAGCAGAAGTTTATCTATGAGCTGAATGAGCTGAGCCTCGTGATTGAGAAATGGTGGAAACCTCGATGTGAATATATTTTCGGAAATCCAACTCGGAGAATAATTTATGGATTGACTAATATCACACTATGTATAAAACTTCGTCCGGGACGAAAAGTTGGCTGATGAAAAGTAATACGTTAGGTAAATGTGCAGGAAAATAAAGAATAAAATATACTATACCACCATGTAATACATATCATTTTTCCGTCTCCCTGCTCGAATAAAAATTCATTTTCGAGTAATTCATTGATGAAAAGTTACATAGAAGTAGGTATACCCAGTATAACTTATTGGCACGTTATTTTCACTCTTGCATCCTACATATTTTCTATTTGTGGTAGAGTAATGATTATATAAGCTAATAATGTCTTTCACCATATTGGATCCGTCATCTTGAATTTTCAAATTTTGACGAAACAATCATTATCTTCTACCCCGAAAACCCTAAGATACCAATTTTGAATAGAATCGGATCTTCATTACAAAACTCATCCACCATATTGGATCCGTCATCTTGAATGTCCCAATTTCAACGAAATAATCATAATCTCCGACCCCGGATATCCCCAGATATCAATTTTGATTTTTGAATAGAATCGTATCACAATTAAAAAATTCGTTTGCCATATTGTATCCGTCATCTTGAATTTCCCAATTTTGACAAAAAATCATGAAGTTCGACCCCGAAAACCCTCAGATACCAATCCTGAATAGAATTATATCATGATTAGAAATTTCTTTGTCTATATATTGGATCCGTCATCTTGAATTTTCCAAGTTTGACGAAACAATCATTATCTCCAACCACGGAAAACTCCAGACACCTTATAATTTTGAATAGAATCGGATAATCACAAAACTCGATCCCCATATGATCTTCCCCAACAAGTAAATACCCTGTACATACCTATTATTAAAATTTTGAATGATTTACTGTAGCGCCCATGGACGTGACGTGACAGCAATGTCAGGGATGCCAGTAGACAAAACTAAAGTCTCTAGATCATTGAAAAAGAATGCAGCTATGATCTGTCCGTACCCTGTTGAGATGACTTTAACGTCAATTTCCATCAAGGGACCCTAGTCTCTAGTAGCACCCAACCGTCACTATCCGACATCGACAGATCAGAAGATCGCACAGAATGTCAGAACCATAGGATCAAAGATAAACAGAAAATCATCGGTAAAGTCGAAATTGGGCTTACCGATAATCGATCGTGCCGCCACCTACACACGAGCCGTGAAATATTGGAGGTGTTGTGAACTCGGCTATAAAAAGTCTACAGTTTTTGGAGGATAACAAACGAAGAGCTGTTTCACCATATATCTATCCACCTTTGTAGCACCTTCTTAGGTATTTTTTCGCGAGATCCCGTTGATTTGCCGGGAACTGATATTCAGTTCTCGTTGCATTTTCGCGTCATAACGGTAAAAGGGGAGTATGATAATAACGTTATCAGTGACGTCACAATTTATAAAACGGGAACTGTTTCAGTTCCCGCATCTGTGAACTTATTGGCGGTTATAGTAATCGGCAAGTGACATTGTATCATTATTTTTAAAGTATTATATCATTATTAGAAGTAAACATATTTATAATTATTCAAACTATTTTCGAGATACCTACTACTCACTTTTTAAATCAAGAAATGGAAGAACACCAACTTGAACAGTCAATAACGTTGAAAAAGTTGTTCTTTTCATTCGAAATAGCTGAAAAAATACCACTTCATTATATTTATTTATCCAGTCCATATGATCCACTCTTGGATGAAAATAACTTTCTGAAAATCGTGGCTTTATAATGGTACTTTGAAAAGTTGAATGGGATGAGACAAGTATACAATCGAAGTTGAATCAAAAAAATCATCAATCATTGACAGTACTGTTGGGAACATTTTGAGATGATTTTTGTTGAGCCACCGGAGCGACCGGAGCCAACGATCATGCAACCAAAATGCAACTGTCCATTTATTATGATCATATATATTATGAGCGAAAACAAAAATCCCAGCTGACAGAAATCTGAACGGTTAACCGGTTCATTTTCGTGAGAACTGAAAAGTTTTGACAAACAGTCGGAATTATAATTCTTGACAGTTATGTCATCCGCTGTGGACGGCGGTTACGCGATCATGACTGGCGGAATAAACGAAAACTGTGCGATGTACTTACTGTGCGTGAAAGAGCTATACTTACTGAGGCCGTACCTCGTGTGTTCTTGCCTACTTTCTATAGTGGCCGTGGGTAAAATTCAATACTTTATTGAATAAACTAATAACATATATAATATGACTGCCATCTAATATCTGACAAGACAATCAATAATAAAAAAATTCGAAATCGTCGAAGTAACTTGGGAGTCTTCTTTCTCTAGTAGGTCTACATGGCTCGCGCTCCTTGCTAACATACTAGATCCAGATGCCATAATAATGTTCTCTTCTGCATTTTCTTGATGAGTGAGAACGGCAGGTGCTATTGTTTCTGATGTACAATTTGGCTTCTTGATTTCGAATGAATTCAAAAGTATTGAGAATGGTAGCTGATTTTGAGAGTTCTCATCATCCTTGATATGAGTGGAACGGGGTTTCAACTGATTGATATGACCTCTGATCAACTGATTTCTTTTGAATTCTTCCATCAAGACATTTTACATACACTTCGTCAATATTATTGAAAACTCTCATTTTTGATCCGTGTTTTCTGTTACGAGTTTTTCTTCGAAGAATTGTATTCACATGGTGGAAAAAGTAGGTCGAATGTTGTTCTAGGATTTATTCCAAACATTATTACTCAAGGTGATTTTTCAGCTGGTGAATTTCTATTTGGGGTAAGCCAATAGGTAGACAAAAATATTTGAATCTGCTGACTGAACGATGGTACTCCTGGTTTGATGTTTCTAATTGCTCGTTTAAAAGTATTGCTCGGCTTGACCATTATTCGACTGTGAAAAATATGGCGCCGTCGTTAGGTGTTGGATACCATTTTGAACACAAAATGATTCGAAATTTTCGCTTCTTCTAGTATTTTCAGAGTGTATGCAGTAGTCGTAGTTCTAGTATTAAACCTAACCTAATCTGGCCATTTCGAATATGCGTCCACGATTATAGTGAAGTATTCATCTTCTAGTGGACCAGCATAGTCTATGTGAAGTCATCTTTCGCAAGGACCATTAGGAATAGGCCATAATGATAATGGTGCCTTGTTTGCCGATTTTTATGCTAGATTTCCACAAAATTCTCAAACACAGATATACTGGTACAATGAACTCTGTTGTTTTTCTGTTTTTGGGAATTACGTGAAAATCTTTTGTGAAGTTTTTACATTTGCCATGGATTTCCATCAAGTAACGGTCGAGTCAATTCAAAATATAAACCTGTTTGTTTCATAGTTGAATTTCATTTATTTATTGGTCTTGGTGAACTGCTCTCATCATCATACTTAACATAATTTGTTTTGTCTATTTTAGTTGGTCAACACACTGTAGAGAATTATTTGGTTGCACAACTACCCAAGTAGAAGAAACCAATAATTCTTTCTCTGATAAAAAGTTGATCTGGTGCTTCTTAATTTTCATTGAGTGATCTGAATATCATAAGGATATCATGTGATATTGTTTACCTATACGGCCACTATAAAAAGTAGGCAAGAACACTCGAGATACACCTTCAGTAAGTAGCTCTTTACGCACAGTAAGCACATCACACAGTTTTCGTTTATTCCGGCATTATAGGTATGTCATGATCGCGTAATCGCCGTCAACAGCGGATGACATGACATTCGTGCGTAATATGCTTCTTACAACACATATTACGTAATATACTATTGAGCTGAAAACTCTAAACAAACTCACACCTATTGCATACAGACGAAGAGCTGCTGTTTGCTTGTGACTTTTCTAAAAAGTCAAGGTTACAATGGTTTGTAATGAAAATTGAACGAAGTGTCAGCTTCCAAACTTTTATTGCAATTTCATTATAACAGTATTCCTCAGGAAAATCCAAAATTATATGTACATCAAGGGGAGAGCAGTGAAATGGTAATTTCGAATTTCCACGTAAAGAAATAACCCCCACGAGTAATATTCCATATCTTCGAATATTATCCGCCTGAGACCTGAGCGTGAGACCACCATACTGTCTCTGAGGTTAAATCTTCTCTATATGGCTGCTGGTGACTTGATTGGAATCTGAGACAATAGCGTCTGCGTCTGCGTGTGATAAAAACAAATATTTTTTTGAAATCCTTTACTGGATGGAGAAACTGATACGAGAAATATACTTTCGTCAACCATTACGGCAGTCAAGGCATGCTTTTACAGTTATTCTCCATAGAAATCATGA
>OU896707.1:24232427-24395413 GCA_918026855.4 Phaedon cochleariae
GAAATGCGTAAAACATTTTGAATGATCGAATAGATGGTTTGATATGTTCATCACCAGCTTCCATATATACGTCCGTGAACCCAACACCCTGTACCTATATCACATCTTATAAGATGAATTCCTCAAATATATTAGATGATTCATTCTAACATATTTCTGTAATTGATTGTCGCAATTGCGACTATTCATGATATTCTAGATGTTAAAATGATGTTGTCATATAAACACTTGAGATTTTATCATATTGGTAAGCATATTTGTTATAATTATGAACGTAATGTTATGATGCAATTTTTGTGTTCAATTAGCTATTATTTGACCGATCAAGATGTTATCAATACGTTCGCACTCTGCCTACTTCAATAAAGATAAAGTTCTAGTTGGTACCTATATACAGCCCAGATAGCACACACTCGCCTAAGGTCATCCTCAATGTGTCGCCAAACGCCTGGAGAGGACGTTCTATTTTCTACAACCTAAGAACATCATCAGGCGTAAATTTAGCGCTGTAATTGTCCTAAATGAGTTCTTTCAGTGACAGCCTGAGGATGTAAAGAATTTCGTGCCTACGGACGTCTTCAGATGACATTCCATGAAATAACGTGTCATCGAAGACAAAAGGAAGAAAAAGAAGAACTTGAATTGAGGTTATGTCTCATGATAGTCATGATTTGTTCAAGATACATCATAATAATATATTAATGATTATATCAAAATCATTAGAGTATTCATTGAATACCTTCATCAAATTTCTATTTCACAAAATGATTGCGAGAAGAACTTATTGCACAGAATTAAAAGATAACAATAACAAAAGGATGATAATCTCTGTTGATGACATTTCTCTCAGGTAGCAAGAAACAATGGTGAGTAAATACTAAATAGAATCATTGATAGTACCGGACATGAAATATTGATACATTCATATACATTATTTATTGTTTCAGGAGGTTATTGAGAACACAAACTTGATGATATCATCATAGCAAACATGTTTTGTTCCAAGATAGCTTTGCTTCTTCGGAATCTATAAAATATTGTAAGGAAGCTTGAACTTTCAGTATGAATTCAATAAAGGTAGGTACCTGAATCAAATCATTGATATAGTAGGTACTGGACATGAAGTGTTAATAGGTTAATTATTTGTTTCAGATGAAGTTATTGAGAACACAAGATTGATGATGTCATCAGAGCAGAGATGTTTCATTCCAAGATATTTTGGCTTTTTCGAAATCTATGTGAGATTGCATATGCATGTTTGCACTTTCAGTATATTCAATAAAGGTAGGTACCTAAATCAAATCATCGATATAGTAGGGACTGGAACATGAAATATTAATAGGTACATTATTTGTTTCAGGAGGTTATTGATAACACAAAATGATGATATCATCAGAGCAGAGATATTTTATTCCAAGATATTTTGGCTTCTTTGGAAATTATGAAAGATTGTACATATGCAGACTTGAACTTTCAGTAGATTCAATAATGGTTGGTACCTATAACTAAATCATATCATTGATAGTAAGTACTGGACATGAAATATTAATACATTGTTTGTTTCAGAAGGTTATGCAAAACATAAACCTGATGATATTTTCATTCCAAGATAGTTTTGCTTCTTCAGAATCTATAAAATATTGCATGAAAGCTTCAACTTCCAGTTGATTATTCTGCATCAGGAATGTCCAGAGTTCAGAAATCAAAAACAACATGGAGAAATATAACTATCAATAGGAAATAACTTCTAGTAGTGCTCAACAATAAGAAGCTGAAATACATTTCTTTGAAAAGGAAATCGAAATTTTTCAGAATAAGTTATAAATAATAGAATGTAAGTTTTTCATTTGGTTTTTCATTTGAACCTATTATAAATAGAGGGAAATTTTGCAAATATCATGGGATCCATATTATTTTGAAGAAATTATCATTTGCATAATACAAGGTGAGTCAATAGTGTGTTATCCTTGTATATTAGCCAAACCATCAGATAAATAGAGACAATTCAAGTACAACAGTGATATGGTTTCATGAGAACTTTCACATTGAATTGTTTTCATATATATCTGTAGGGTGTTCGAATTCCAAGATATATTGACTGATGATTGTTTTTTTCCAAATGGGACACCCTGTATACTATTATTGCATTTTTAGGTTCTTCCTGATGAGCTGATTCCATCAATGTATTACACTTGGGGTCTAGCGGGAATGATTACAGAGATATAGGGTATTCAAAAACAAGATTTTTCAATTTTAGGATTTTTTTTGTGGAAACTATTCAATATTGGTCAAAACGGCTCACATATCCTTATAAACTTTCGATTAACTATCTACTGACATTCAATCGGAACAAATAGAGGGTGGGTTAACATTCAGAATACTGATCAGTTTATTGTATCTGTTCCAAATAAATATCAGTAGATAGCTAATCAAAAGTTATGACAGGAACATGTGAGCCGTTTTGACCATTAATGAATATAGTTTCGACACAAAAAATCCTACATTTTGAGAATCTCAATTGTCAACACCCTATATCTCTGTAATAATTCCCACTAGACACCAAGTGTGATGCATTGATGGAATCAACTCTTCAGGGAAAACTGAAAAATGCAATAATATACAAGGTGTTCAATTGAAAAAAACCAATCATCAACCGATATCTTGGAATTCGAACACCCTATAGATATGAAAACAACTTTAGGTGATTGTTCTTATGAAACCCTATTACTGTTGTACTTGAATTTTCATTTTATATATCTGACGGTTTGGCTAATATCGGAGGAGAACACACTATAGTGACTCATTCTGTATACGAATAATATTCTCCCATAAATCTTGAACCTCCTTGAAACATCATCAAAAACCGCCTCAAGTTGTTACCATGATGTCCTGAGGTTGTCTCAAAAGATTTTATAGGGATGTTCTGAGACGTTATTAGTATGTAGAGAATGGTAACAGGAGGACGTCTTGAGAATGTCCTCAGGCTAGCTCTCGACGTCCTGAGGACATGATTGTGAACGCCTCAGAAGGGCCTTAAAAGGAATTTGTGCTATCTGGGAGGGTGTCCAGAAATTATGCGCAAAAAATCAAGGGGGCGATTCTGCATGAGAAAACATGGAATTTTTTTTCATATACACGTGGGTTCGGAAATGCATAGTTATCAAGGTACAGTTTGTTGAACTTTAAAAAAAAATTTTTTTTATGAATATCTCAGATATCCATCCACCGATTCTCTAGAGATTTGACAATCATATTTTTTCTCATGAGGGGCTGATTTAACCATAATTTGAATGGAATTTTGGAATCCAGTGGCGTCCCAGGGGCACCATAGTGAATTTTATTGTCAATAAAATGTGCGCCACTGATTTTGTTGAATTCTATATCTTTATATCTTTATATCCTATTGACCAACTGAAAATACAACATTTTGGTCCAATGAATTGTTTTGATATTTTTCTTCGATTTCGTGGAGAAAAATAATTACCAATTTATCGTATGAATTTGTGCAAAACATCCCCTCAGGAATAGGTGTGAAAATAAATGTGTGATCCATGTCCATAGACATGCATAGAATAAGAATGAAGATTCATTCTCTTTCAATATTTCATGATAAATGTACACACACTCTGTATGATTGAAAATTGCTCCTTTCTGGACCGTGAATACATTGTTCTCAATATACAGAGTGTAGAGTGTGTTAAACATGTATCATGAGAAATTTGAAGGAAATGAATCATCAATCTTATTCTATGTCTTTCACCCCATTCTGGGAAGGAATTCTTTGGCACAAATTTATGCAATGAATTGGTAATAATTTTTTTCCATGAAAATTAGGCAAAATATCAAAACAATTCAAGAATTCAAAATGTTATATTCTTAGTTGGAAAATAGGTTATGAAAATACAGATTTCAAAAAAAATAGTGAAGAACATTTTATTGATAATAATATTCGGTAAGTTGCCCCTCAGGACGTCACTGGATTTCATAATAACAATTGGATAATGGCTTTATCAGAAACTCATAACAAAGAATAACATTGCCAAATCTGAAGAAAATCGGTGGAAGGATATTTGATATATTCATAAAAAAACGATTTCTTCTCCAAAGTTCAACACACTGTATGTTGAAAACTATGCATTTTCGGATCCACGTACATACAAAATAAATTCCATTTTTAATCATGTAGAATCACCCCCTTAATTTTTTGCGCATAATTTCCGGACACCCTGTATATCAGCTGTGGTGAATTATTCTTTCGAGACAAAATGCTGTATCCAATACAAAGTTGACAGAATATCGTAGGAATTCTTCTCTTCCATGAAAAAGTCACATTACAATACTTCAAATATACCTAATCAAAATCAGACGGAACAAACTAGAAATTCTTGAACAGATTGAAATGATTTCTCATTCATCAAACTGATGCACCAGATTAACATATCTTCTGATTATCACCATCAAATCACTTCAGTTGAATCCAGGATTCCATAGGTTCAACGATAAAAAATAAATAACGTATATTCATTCTGAGAAATCGGATTCCATGATGTAGATACGTCGATTTTCATCCCATGTAAATAAAGATGACTCCACAGTATGTACAACATTATCAGGAATTCAGATGATAAACATGCGTGTAACTAAGTATTGGTCTAAAAAATAAAGTGAATGTTTAGTGTAAAATTGGAGAAATCGATCATTAGAAATCTTTACTTTAGGAAAACTGGTCCAGAACGAATTAATTATTTCCTGTCGACTAAATGTAATTATTATTGCTCTTCTGTTATAGGCACACAGTTTTTTCACTGATAGGTTATGATTGTTGTTCTGCCATCGAACATGACTATATTAGCTTTCAATTTCAGTCAGCTTGAAATGTCCCAGCGAATTTTGTTTTGATCAGGCCGTTACCAAATAAAAAGCTATAGTGGAATGAATGTGAAGAATTTCACAAACGATATGATTTCAACAACATTTTTTATAACATGGCATGTTTCGCTGACGATGTAACTACTTCGAGTGGAGTCCTTATAAAACAAATTGACTGTTCATCAAGAAAGATCTATGCCCACTTAAAACGATTTTTCTTCTAGTTCCTAATATTTTAATAAAGTTTGAACTATTCGCTTCAATTAAATATTCCCCAGGAGGAGGAGTATGGGTTTCTCAAAGAATATTTATCAGAATAAATAAATGTAATACTGGATTGCTTTCAAATACTGATGGGAAATGGAGGTTCACAACGAGTGACTGTGGAAAAGAATGCAGAATATTTACATTATGATTCGGTGTGATGGATGACCTTGAGATCAGTCATACAAATATAACTTATCGAGAAAACGGCATAGAAAGTGGATTTTCTATGACACTTAACAGGAATTGAAGGTGTACTTTCTCTGCCTAGGCAGAAAAAGTTGCTGTAAGTAAATTGAATAGAACTGGTAATCCAATTTGACACTGGCATTATGGGTGAACACAAAATGATGAAGTTCTTGATGAAAAAATAGGATCATCAGTTTTCTAATATTTGGGGAAATAATTATATATTTCACATGGCGGCAAAGTAGATTGACTGCTTTGGCTGGATTCATAGCCTCGATAAAATGCTTGGTTATGAACTATCAGATGCGACAGTTTATCCACCACTTTGCTGCCTAGTAAAACAAATAACTCATTCTTGATGAGCTTTTCTCACTATCAAGTATTTTTCATGAAGAGATGAATAAAGTTATTTTCTTGTTGATGATCTGAAATATGTTAAAGATCTTTGATTCAAAATATGTTTATAATGATCTTGAGAATTTCTTGGAAAGAATTATTTTTATGTGATAAATGTTTTAGTTCTGATGACAATTTCGAGACTTCATAATATGTAGAAAATGAAGGAACGACATTTCATCATTTGGAATTACCGAAATTGATAAACAAAATAATAATAACTCCTAATTCACAATTGCAGCTGTAAATTAGACATGCAGATGAAATTTTCAGTTTCTACTGTTGCAACTGAAAACGAGGCGAAAAGATTTGTGGAATGAAGAGCTGTTCTAGTATGTAAGTTCAGAGCCGTCAAAAGAAGATGATGTTCTGAGATTATGCAATCACCCTCAAACTAGAATGTTTTACACCAACAATTGGCAGAAAAACAGGTGTAATCTCAAAAATCAAATCAACAAGACCTGAGGTTGAAAATTTAGAGTTTTGACCATCAACATAAATGATGAATTCTGAACTAGAATTTGAAGGAAAAGATTCTGAAACTCTCAATTAAAATTTCGATTGTTTGGAATTCAAATAGATTAGGAACCTGAAATTAAAAGATATAGAGTTCTCAACTCGAATTCGAAGTGTTTGGATCTTGAATGAGTTTGGTGTCAGAAGTGGAATATTACTATTAGGTCAATGAAAGAACAAAACGAGATGAAGAAAGTGGACATGAAACGTGAGTTCAAGGAGAGGGATTTCCACATAACAGGATTGATAGCGAGCCTTCAGTATATCGTCTTAAAAATCATACTACTACTGGTACTGATGGAAGACGTTTGCACGTCAGCAACTAGTCCCTAATGGGACATTTTTGCAAGCCCCAAGGTGTTTTCAAAGACTGATGTGGTTCGCTTAAGAGAGCTGGCTAACATCCTTTTCAGGCACCGCCCATCAGCTCTCTTTCTGAATTTTTTGGCTGTGTTTTGTAGGCAAGTAATGTACTCACTACCATATGCTGCAGTGGCAGGCCTGCTAGCTATCCTCGTTAGCCCCCGTTAGAGACCGAGGTCCACTAAGCAGCTGGCCCGCTCTCGCGCTCAGCTAGTAGTTTTCCACACCCACCTAAATACATCGTCCTACTTCTTCTCTGATGCTCACCACCGCAGCATCATCTCTTTCTGCGTGTTCTGTGTAGGCTTTGTCACTAACTCCATGCGCCACTTTAGGAGCAGCACTGTTAATTGGAACACAACAGCCAATCGTGCAGGACTATCCCCAGTCGATGCTCCGAAAGTTTACAATATTCAATTCGTTAATAAAATGAAGCATATGGTATGCGTCATCCAGACACGTTCACCTTCGAGGAACCAGCTTCAGCGGAATCCATGTTTGCTGCGATCTCGAGACAGTTTGTGGCTGATAGACAAGATATCACGGACCAAATGATGGCTGAGTAGGAGGAGATCATGGACCAGATTGCTGCTTATCAAAATCAGATTGCGGCTAAGCAGAAAAACATTGCCTCTCAGATATCGGCTCAACGGAATTGTATTGGCGCAGATATCGGCCCAACGAGATGAGGTATCAGCTCATATTTATGCTCAGCAAAATCAAATCTCTGCTCAGCATGATCGAATTGCTGCTCAGAAAGATCAGAAGGTGGTTCAGCAGGATGAAACAATTGCTTACATTCCGCTTCAATCAACTATCCAGATGGAAGAGATGGAAACATCATTGAAAAACCTACAGCATGATATAGACGAACTGAGAAAAAATTTAATGTAAGCTGTGCTCTTGGAGATTCCTCTAGATTTTAATTTATTTATCACCCAAACAGGCTGATTAGCCAAATTACATGGATGAATAATCCGAAGAGAAGTGACTGTAATAATAATAATTATTGAACAATATACCATGACCAGAATTGTGTGGAATGAACTGACTAATCTGTATAGGAACATGCGGAAATGAAAACGAAACGGTCTCAGATGGATGTATTCAATATATGATCTATTCTATCAAACCGAAACCTTGAATAGAGCGTGTACGAGATGTTGTGGGATGGTAAACAACTTGTGATGAATCTGGACCCAGTGACTACTATCGATCGAGTGAAGTCACCTTCTTTCGATAAGAAAACATCGTGATCGAAGTATCTGAAGCAGTAAGAAGCTGCTTCCATAATTATCTAATGTGTGGATATAGAAGGACAAAGTACACAGTAGCTATATATGCAGTACCTATGGTCGACAACATCGTCAGCAAGTGTTCTGATCACAGATAAAGAACCGTCGACAGGGAGAAAACGAGAGCCTGCAGGAATCCGGAATATAAGTAGTCCGGTTAGTACATCGTACCTACCTGTCTGCCGTCATGTCTCTGATATATGATTTCAAACGTTCGTGAAAGTATCCGGACGCATTGTCCAGAAAGCCTTGCTCACTAAGGTATTCGCATTGTAGTCGCTTGAAGGATAAGGGAGCAACGTTTCGCAGAACCACCAAGGATCGGTATTTCGCAGCAGTCAAGCTAGAGCAAGAAAAAGACCCATCAGAAATTCGAATACTTTAAATGAATAACTTTGTACACGAAATCCTAACCTCATTTCGTGGCGAAAAGTTCCTATCAACGTATAACCTGAAGTCACCCTCTCTGAGATACAAGATGTCCAAAGTACGAAACAAATGGAGTTTATACTATTTTCTTTGGAGCCCATGTAGCAAAATAAAACTTGGTATACTATTCCAGAATAATCAAGGTCATTATGAAAGTTGTTGACCAGTGGCGTAGTTACTGTTGTATGTCGCCACACTTTCCTTCATATTTTTCGTTAAACAGATGCTGTGTCAAATTGATACGTGACATCAGTTATAGGCTCTTTGATACTCAACCTACAAGCAATATCAAGCAAAAACTAGAGAAATGTCCTGAGGTGATATTGTAATGTAACTATTGTGATGCTCAATTTCGATAACAAATTCAACAACTAGTATCTTATACAGGTTGCATCTTCAAGATATAATCAATATAAACTGATCACCATCGAATAATATGTGAAATGACGAGGAGTTTTTTCATCTATTTCTGACCCACCCCGTACTATATGATTTCAAAGTTAGGAAAGTTGATATATGTTTTGATATCTCGTGAAAGATCAGCGTTATGCCATCAGAACAGGTAGCAAATTGAGTCTATACTCAAAATTACCTCAACATAGTTCTTCAGTTTTTCGAAAATATCCCAAGAACCTGTACACTGAGGCAAGTGGAATGTTATTATTTTCAGGTTGAGTATCGAAGATTTTCTTGAAAAAAAAGTTATCACCCTGATACAAAAGACCTAGAAGGCCAATTTCGTTCTAATCAAGTGTTCTCTAACGTGACTCGCACAGCAAATATGAGTATACGCAGTAGAGACGCGACCGTGCCAGGGGTGGTTTCAGAATTATTGCATAACCAGGTTTTTGTGGCTCTCCTAACAGAGCAAAACATTATGTCATAGGTATATATTCATTATTATGTTATTAGGATCAATGTTTTGATGTATTTTCATCAACAAAAGTGTTCATTGGATAGAAAAAATAAGTCGGCATGCATATATTTTTTTTTCAATAATTCAAGTGAGATACTTACATTTTTCCTTAGTACAGTTTTAATAAACGTTTTCTTGGTATAATTCTTAAGAAATAACACAACATTTGGTTCAAATAATTATGAAATAGTTACTCGTTTTTTTTGTGCTTATAGGTGATCTACCTGCTCCCCGTATCCCTCGCCTCAAACCGTTCTTACACACAGGAGTTGACTACGCAGGTCCTTTCACCACTGAAACGCACAGGATGCGTGGTTCAAAAGTTTTCGTCCATCGAATCCTACATTCAATTCGATCGCCTTGGATCTTTCCAAGTAAAATTTTCTCAACAATAACAAAATATCCGTCCTCCAGACGTTATTAGACGCAACTGAGTTTTGTCAAAATTTTCTAGTGGAGTTGATGCATGGAAATTGTCTCACACTTGCCGCCCTATTTACTAAACCACTGAAAAATTTTCAGAATTGAGATATTTTCCAAATTTCCTGTTCAATTCCGCAAGGAAGGCATTCTTGTGGAATTTTGATTCGGGGCTCCGTTTATGAATTGATTGAATTTTAAAAAAACAGACCTCGCGGAAAATGGATAGTTCAGTTGAAAAAACAGGACGCAACTTCTCAACAGTGGCATCTCGCCCAAGAGCAGTAGCCTAACATTTTATTGAAAATCATCAATTCCAGAGATCTGTAACTTCTTACCAGATATTTCAGCATTGGTAATTTTAGCATGACAACAAAATAGTGTATGGTTTAACGAGCAAGGAAAATTGACATTCCATAGGAGATGAGATTTTGTGAAAGAATAACACAATGAAAGTCATCATGATATCAGATATGGAAATAAAATTGAAGACATACAAAGTACCTCAATGATTTATCGGACACGGTGAAACAATATCAATTTCGTGTTGAAGCTGTAGAAAAAATATATAATAGCACGAAGCTTGTTGGCGATAGAAATTTATCTAAGGGTACAAATTCCTGGAATTTGTTCTTCATCTCGACACCAAATCATTCATTTTAAAAACACTGGTACACAAATTCGTCAATGAATGTCGAATCAAATGAGAACTGTACTCATAAACTGAACAGGAAACCCAAATAAATGTTATTATGACTACAATAATCCTCCCGAACTGGAGTAAAAAACCAAAATTTTCAATAATCTCGAATTCACTTCCAAAAACTTCAAACGCGAAGCAAAACACTGGATAATTGATACTAATCCGGCTCTGTCTCAAGTCTACGACAGACAAAATGACAGAGGTGCATTCTTACACAATTGCCAGATGAACTAGTAAGAAATTAGAGGTACATACATAACAATTCATCGATCTCTTGTCAGCCATTCAATCAATGTCAGTGAGTCTATGAATTTTGTCGAGAAAATATTATATACGATTTCTATGAAGCTGATGTTTATCATCAGTTACAAGAAGTTTTATAACGAATATGAACTACATTCAAATACAAATATGAGATTTGCGTATGAAAATATATATCTGATAATGTTGCCGACAATGTGCGTATGATAAAAAATAAGGCATTCTGAATTTCATGTGATTATGTCATTCGCGGCAGAGTCATCACGGATACATCATGATATACTGGATCTGGAGGAGAACCGCCAGTAAGTACATTCTCTGAGAGATCACACGAAGTAATACTCTACTGGAAATCACACGTCATACATCATGCTCCAGAACTAGCTACTTCATTTGGTTTTTGTGGGTTTGTTTCATGTATCGTCATCCTCCATGGAATATTAATTCAAAAAATAGAGTAACTGGAAGAATAATCTCCGTCTTGTCTAACGTATAGCCTATATATTACGTATTATAGGTCTGCCCTCATATGAATGAGAAATTCCACAGTTACACCTTCTCTTTAAAAAAAATCTCACGGAATACATCATATGCTTCAGAATTAACTGCTCCAATTGTTTCTTGTGGGTTTGCCCACTAATTCGCTTCATGTCATCATCCATGGAATAGAAGGAATAGAAGGAAGAGTAACTGAAAAAATCAGCTTTGTCTTGTCTAAACGTATAGCCCCTCACGTATTATAGGCCTACCTTCTTTGTGTATAAACTCTGGTATAAAGCAAGGATTGCTAAGTACCATATACAGAAGTAGGTACCTGAGATATATTAAATATTCTAAGCACAGTTAATCACCTATACTCTCTAACAATTTTTCTATCGATGAAAACAATCAGTAGCAGGACGCCTGCCGGCATCAGGCAGCAGTGATGAATGGTGGTGTCTATACGCACGCGGGCGGGGTGGGTGTAGTCACTTTCACTGCGGTATCCGCAGCACTTCGCTTGCGTCACCAAGGACAACAAACTAGCATCACACACACCCAGCGCTCTAGATACGGAGATGTCGGTTTCATCAGAACAAACCGAGATGGTTGCAGATTCAATCAGTGTCGGAGATGCAGAACTGAATGGTAATAAAATAAAAATGAAACAACTTTGTAAGTAACAATTCCATAAAAAGTACCTACATGTACACGCGTCTTCAGCGAACATGTCGCGGTTGGACGGTATGAGCGCTCTTTTTGCAGCGGTGTTCAAGGGAGCTGACACTGTCCATGTGCGACATGATCTCTGAATACGAGTGTTCAAACACAAGGAGACACTCGAGAGTATGAAATGAATGTTCCGCATTCTGGAACAAAAAACAAAGAGATTGGGTGTCCTAATCAACGGAAATTTGATAAGAGATTCTCAACAATGGGGAATTTGATAAGAATACTTCACATATCTTCCTGTGATATCTGCACGAATGACTATGAAAATAAAGTGGCATATTATGCAGTTGTCCGTCACATGCCATTTCAGGTAGGCATACTATATTTGAATTTGATCGAAATCCTGATCAATAAACTTCCTGAATAACAAAATGACGTTTTCATTCGAATTTTTTTTTAGAGCATATATACGCTGGTACTAACTAGTGCCAAGTGACCAAGGAATTGGATAATTCGAGAAATTGAATTCTAAAAGCTCTCCCGGTGTTATCGGAGCCGCTCAGCCCGAATCAGGTACTTACTAGTGCCGGAGATGATTAGGAGTTACTCTACGGTGGGTTGAGGAGGTGCATTCAATCCTCATTGTGTTCAGAGGAGAACCCTCACCCCAATTTCAAGTTAGATCTGGTATACTAAGTAGTACCAGAGATGATCGGGAGTGACTCTACGGGGAGTTGAGGAGGTGCATTCGATCCTTATTGTGTTCAGAGGAGAACCCTCACAATCACATCAACTTCAACTAAGATCATAATGAATAGTGTTATTCTCATTATATGAATATACAGTATGATGCAAATGTATGGAATAAATTCATTATTTCAGAAATGGGCGAAATTTGAAAAAATTCCAAAAACACGTGAGTTTTAACTTCTGAAGCCTCATCTCATGATATTCATATGAGAGATGTTACGTCACCGGTGTTGGAGTAAAGACGTAATGGACGATATTTTCAAATACAAATAGGGGTCATGTGACACCTTGTTTGAAAGGTCTACCGATCGTCTATTCAACAGTCAAAATGTTGCATAAGGAGATTGAAATTAAAATGGATTATCATGTGATAAAGTGAATCTTGCAGAGGTCTGCTACTGAGAATTGAACATCGAAGGGTCGTCTAGTTGAAAAAATACGTCTAAAAAAAATTCTAAACTCTAGTTTTTGTTTTTTTTTTCGAAAGTCGTCTTGTTTTGAAATGAATTTATTCCATACATTTGCATCATACTGTATATAAGTATTGTACTGACTCATGCAGCAGATGGATTTTTCATTACTCAGAAACATTTTCTTGTTCATTTAATAACATGACAGTGTAATTCATGAAGTTGGCATCATATATGTGAAACACATTTGATGATAATTCATTCTGTAATCCGACTCAGGCGTTAAGTTCTACACCAAAAAGATCAAAATTACCTACTCGGTCGAAATCACGTTACTCTCGCTACATGTCAAGAGTAACAGGTTTCAAAGTAATCGCTGGAAATAGGTCTTTTCCTTCATATTCCAAAGAAGTTTACAGGTAGAAGTTGTCCCAATTCAAATTTGACACATGTGTATCGAATTTGAATGTTCTATTTTTTTTTTAATCACTTGGAGCGCACGAAAGGGAATCCCTATAATGTTCAAAGAACATCGTGCGTCCTAGGGAGGATAGGGACCGGAGGTAGGTATTGGAGTTTTTTTTTGATCTTTTGAAGATTATATGTTGTTGGGAACACTTCCACAGGCAATGAATTCCAGAGCCTAGCCGTTCTATGGATGAAGGAGTCTTGATAAAGTGCTGTTCGACATCTTTCGAGGTTGACAACGAAAGGATGTGCTGACTGGGCTTGTCTAGTTCGTCTGATTGGTATTGCTAGTGAAGGGATGATAGCAGAGATTTCCGAAGAACATTTCCCGTGGAAGTATCGATAGAAAAGTGAAAGGTCGCCGACCTTTCTACGGTGTTCCAATGATGTCAAAGAGTGAGTGAGTGTGGCGTCACCCACCATTGCAACTTTTAGTTCTCGATATTTTTCGATTCTTTCTAATTGTAACTTTGACAAAACTCTCCTGAACTGTGGTTAGATTTTTTGAATTTGAAAGATTTATTTAGCTTTCGCTAGTTTTCTCATCATATTTTTTACAATTATAAACATATTTACAAAGTATAAATTCTTGAAATAACTATTAACTATACGTATAAACTATACTGAATCTTAAAGTAAACTTTTCGTAACATATTCTTTAAAATTTTAATATTTGGTGCAACTTTGACAATAAGTGGAAGGCTGTTGAAATGATGCAATCCCTGGACGAAAAGAGATTTTTGTAGAACATTCGAATGACATCTTGCTATATGGAAATTTTCTCTTGACCTGACATTATATCTATGCATTTCCGATCTTTTCACAAGGAAAGATTGCAGATACATAGGAGCCTGTTTGTTCATGATTTTGTATATCAGTACTAAATTTGATTATTCGATCATATGTTCAACATTCAGAAATTTCAGCATCCTAAGCATATCTGTAATCTTTGTGTGTCTATCACATTGGAGTAATATTCTCATACACTTATTTTGCAGTTTTTGAATTCTCTGTATATCACTTTTTGTACAAGAGGTAAGTAAAGACATACAATATTGAAAATGTGGATAAATAATGGTGTTATATACTACTCTTCTAGCCCAAAATGTTAGTTTTCTAGATGTTCTTCCATTATATCCAATTTTTTTCCCTAATTTCTTACAAATATTATTCACTTGAGGCCCAGAGTTCAAATATGAATCTACTTGTACCCCTAAGTAATCAATCTCCTGCACAAAGTCAATCACTTTCTGTTCTATATGAATAACGTGGTTTCCGTTTGAGAATGACTTACAGTTATTTTTTGAGCCCAGAACCATACATTTCGTTTTCTTCACATTAAGCTTCAACCTATATGTCAACCAGTTACTTAATTCTTTGAGCTCTGCATTCATTTGAATAACTACTTCCTCATGATTTTTTCCACATATCGAAATCAGGGTATCTTCAGCAAACATATTGACAAAAGAATTTTGTAAAGCATTGCCTAAATCGTTGATATACGAAATAAACAATAGCGGACCCAATACACTGCCTTGAGGCACCCCATATTCAGTCCCAACTTTTTCCGAACAGTGATCTTGATATTTGGTAGTTTGAAATCGGTCTTCAAGATAATTTCTTAACCATTTCAACACGACACCCTTCATTCCATACTGTTCACATTTATTCCGAATTCCGAATTCCATTTGGTGGAGTGTGCTCTCAATGTACAGGGTGATTCACGTTGTCCCCCCTCTAGCTCAGTTATTTTTGAACCGATTGCAAAATTTTAAATATCATCTGAAATGATTTCCGAAAGATTTTTTTTCCGCTACATCAGAAAATACAAGGTGCTCGGAACAAACGATCTACAGGGTACTATTTGTTTTTTTTAAATGAAACACCCTTGGGGTCTAGCGAAAATGATTACAGAGATATAGGGTGTTCAAAATGGAGATTTTTCGAATTTAGGATTTTTCTGTGACGAAACTATTCATTATCGGTTGACTTCCATGTCCGTATCTTAACTTTTGTTTAACAATCTACTGACATTTCATAATTGGGACAGATACAGGGTGATCGGTATTCTGAATCTTGAACCACACTGTATATGTTCCAATTAAATGTCAGTAGATAGTAAATCAAAAGTTGAAAACAGGACATCGATGCCGTTTCGACGAATAATGAATAGTTTCGGCAAAAAAAATCCTAAAGTTGAAAAATCCACATTTTGAACACCCTATATCCCTGTAATGATTCTCGCTAGACCCCGAGTGTGATACATTAATGAAATCAGCTCTCCAGGGAGAATAGAAAACTAATTAAGAATATAACCGGAGCCAGAGATGCCACCACGAGGCAGGTCAGCATTGACTCCAATAAGGGCGAACTCTTGGAGGAAATTCTTGAGCTCATTGCTGAAAAGAATGTTTAGAGGCGTCGCTGGCAATAACAGCTTAAAACACTGGGAGCCAGAGGCGCTTTCAAGAGAATTTGTAACAAGATAGAATACAGAATCGGAGAGCTCAGGAACTCCTCCTGGAGAGACAAATTGGAGAGCCTGGACCCTCGTGACAATACTATGTGGAAAATGTCGAAAAGACTAAAAAAGAAATTCACACCAATACCAACCATAGAGTACGGTGGAGGCGGTGTCAGATCCGGAGAAGGCGGTAGTGCTTGGGAGACACTTTCAAAAAATTAGTAAAATGAATAAAACACCAATTAATGCGATCCAGAGGGACATGATGGCGGCAACGGCCCGCATAAGAGCATTGCCAACCATCCTACTCTCGAGGCAAGTTCTGGGCAAATCAATTATCACTCCGAAGGAGATATTAGAAATCATCAAACATTTAAACATCAACAAAGCTCCAGGGCTTGACGGGTTGGACAAGGTTCTCTTAAAAAGCATGTCAACTCAAAGCAGTAGTTCAACTACATTATATCACCAACGCAATGATAAAATACCAGCACTACCCAGAATGCCTCAAAACTGTGCTTGTTGTACCAATACCCAAACCAGGTAAAAATCTTGATTGCACTAATGGCTACCGCCCATATCACTGATTAGTGCGGTAGCCAAGATCGTGGATAAAGTCCTCCTACGACTTATCACACATCACACGAATAAGATACAGCTCATTCCGAAGAAACAGTTCGGGTTTCGCAAGGGACACAGCACTGTGTCCCAAGTGGCCCGAATTGTTCACGAGGTAAAGGAAGCATACAACGAAGACAAAAACACGGTTCTGGTCATGATGGACATAGAAAAGGCAATTGACACCGTCTGGCACGAGGGCTTAATGTCCAAATTGTATAAGGCTAATATGCCGATTTATATCCTTAAGATTATCGATGCATATATCACCAATAGGAAAATCTGGGTCAAGGTCAACGAAAGTATATCGGGAGATTTTCCACTCGAGGCAGGAGTTCCGCAGTGGTCTTGCCTCTCACCTCTATTATACACCTTATACACGCATGATTTCCCTGTATCCGAGCGAACGAGTACAGCACTATATGCCGATGATACGGCCATTTATGCTCACTCATTCGACTCGAATGTCGCCAGGACACAGATCCAGATTCATCTGGACAGAGGAATCATACCGTACTTTGACGAGTCAAAGATCTGTATAAACAGCACAAAGACCGAGGTCATAAATTTCCATAAAAAATGTAAGAATACCTCGCTGAACAGATCTTTGACCGTCACAGGGGTTGAGGAGGCAGACACGACCGTTGTGAAATACCTGGGAGTAAAGTTGGACACTCGTATGAGTCTCAGGTCCAATACTAACTATATCATCCAAAAGACACAAGCGGCAATCGAAAGTATGTAGTACCTATTATCCAGGACCTCTCCACTATCAGTAGAGAATAAGGTCCTGGTATATAGGCAGATAATTAGGCCTGTGATGACATACGTGTGCCCGGTGTTCTGCAGCATCCCACCTACTCAAATGAGCAGACTGCAGGTGCTGCAGAACAAGGTACTGCGTATTATCACAAATGGTGATAGATACTCTCGTGTGGCAGATCTCCACGAGAGATGTGGTAATTTGCCAGAAATCGCAGAATATATGAACAAAATATCAAACTAGTGTTACAAATACCACATCGCTGGAAGTGACCTCACTGGGAATATAACACAAACACGACACCATCACAACATACACAAAAAACACGGACTGATATATGCATCGACCGATGTTTTTAGAGAACCTGGAAACCTATAGATGGGAATCTCCACGGAGTTTCGGACTCGCTTTGTTTGCGCTCCCGCACCCGCGACCGGCCCAAAGGCCGAGTGCGGGGGAGGGAGCGCTCCCACACCCGGCCGAGCTGAACAAGAAGGAGGTTTTTGTTTTCTAATTTCAATTTTCCTGCATACAAAACACAACTCTGACCACTGATAGCGTTTGAACGGCCCCTCACCCATTGGGTAACCTTAGTGAAATTACCTATATAAAGGGCTCAGCCCTAGGAGATAGGCTTCTGCGACGAACACTTCGAATGCGCATCCACATTCCTTGGCCAACACCAGCCACCTCTGCCTTGTCGGAGGATTTTTATTTATACAGTTTTTAAATTGTACATAGGATATATACAATGTGGATGTAATCATGTGTTGTAAACTTAATGTAGAAGACAATAAACAACTTTAATATGGGAATCTTAAGATCGTGGGTTCGATCCCTGGTAGGAAGGTTTTTTTTTATTTTGTATTCATCGGCCCATCCCGACATCGTCACTTTCCCAGACTTGCCTGCACTAGGCCAAACTTTTCCTGGTAGTTCAATGCTTGCTGGAAAGATATTATGTCATTCATGAATATTGAAATCTGGTATATGTCTGTTTGATGTAATATGAGAGGGTTTCATGTTCAAATATAAAGTTACTAAAACTTTCAAATCCATCTCACTCCTGAAACCCCTACCCCTCCCCTACCTCGATAGTATGTAACCAATGTCGATAGTCGGCCATAACAGTCCCATCATTCATGTATGTGCTGGGCTTGCGATGGAAAACTCAATGTGTCGATTATGTTGTACTGGCCTCCTGACGGGGAACTGAATATGATTGCTGGGTACCCAGCAGTGGGACAAGCTGCCGGCCGCAGTGTACTGATATACAGAGTTTCGCATATAAGGCCATTTACTGGGCCGATGATGTCAGGTATATGGGGAAAATATATCAGGCCATCAATGCCCCTTATCAAAATGTTTGCTGAGGACTCTCTAAAAGTGAAAACTTTTGCGGGGTCAGGAAGAGTGATCTCTACAGTTTATAGTGGATTTTCAACCACTTCTAAGGCGTCGAGGAGCTGCCAGGATCACAACCACATATTTTTGAGAAAGATGCTCTGCCATGCCAGATTATAACCGACATCACCTTGGCATCGTAAACGAGCGAATCTGAGCGCCTTAGACTTTTCGGATACCGTGCCAATACGAGATGGCTACAGAACACAATTTTTCATTGAATTAATCGAGGATGATAACTATATCAACTGATTTGGAACTGATGAAATCACTGAGAAAAATAATTATTTAGGGCTTGCGAGTATTTCGATATGGATGTAACAATAGGTAGATACCGAAATTGAGGGTGAATTCGAATGATTTTTGGAGGTTTTTTGGCTATAACAATCGAGCAGGACGTCGAAAAATTATAAAAGGAATAATTTAGAATCTTCAAACATTCTTATAACGATGAGAAAGAGGGTGTTTGGAATATTTCATGTTATATTATAACTATTTTTCTGAAAGTTGTTCGAATTCATCCCTATATGTAGGGTCGCTTCGAACAGTGCTCTAATATACATGAAAATTCAAATTTTGGCCCTTCAAAGTGTTGATTCGAACAATTCTTGAAGAGAAAAGAATTGAGCCAAATATGAGCTCAAAAGTCTCAAAAAACCTAGAAGTCGATCAAACTAAAATGGCTATTCAAAAAATACTGTATTCATCAGAATAAATATTCAATTATATGAGTGTGAATCCATCTAACAAGAAGCAAAAAACAAGTGGAAATAAAAAGAGTTATTTCTGGAATATAAAGGAAATACGTAAGATAAAGATGATATGACATATAACTTATTGGCAATGTTTCAAAAGTCCATCTGTTTCTTCTGAGATCCGTTGGTGGTTTGAGTTCCATAATGATGTCTTCTGTTCTCAGCAGAGCCTCGTCCTCAACATCTGGATAGTGAAAATAAGTATACCTAGCAATTTTTCAAGTTTTTTTCTGCCTCAGAAAATTTATCAAAATAAGATCAGGCTCATTCAAAGCTGTTTGTCCTCCAGGAGTTACTGTGTGGACCCTCTTAATTTTGTTACACAGTGTAGCAATTGGAACAATATACGCCTCTGCAACTCTTCTATACATATATGTCATTTTTCTTTCTTTTACGGAATTGATTGTCCTGTGCAAAAACACAGACGAATTATTCCCATATTGCACGCCGCCAAGCCGTTTTTTATATTTTCCAACCATGTTCGAAGCGACCCCGCTGTAAGTGATACATTTTGTTTGATTATAACTGAAAATACGGTCTTTGGAATAATGTGAAGGAATTCAAATCTGCTCATGACATCATATAAATGATCATGTTCACCGATTTCGAAGTTAGTACTACTTTCCAAACCAATATATTTTACACTCACCATCAAACGACCATCCGACCTTCACGAATATATGCACGTGACTGATTTGTCAGGGCACACAAAAAAGTGGAGGGGAATCGTTGAATGTTCCGATTCGAAAAAAAAATTATAAATAATAGCCGATCGTCCGAATTTGACCGACGCGTTCGAAGTCATCTCAAATTAAGATATAACGCCAAGTGCCTATCGCCAATGATATCTAATGCACAATAGGTCCATTTCTCTAAGAGTGTTTAATAGGGTGGCAAAATTAGTAACGTTGTTATTAAGAACTTTTTTAACCACCCCAGATTTTTTACTATCGATATTTGGTTTTCTATAAAAACAGAATTTATCAATGTGGTTAGTTTTTTACATTTCCACTCAGTGGTTTAAATAAATATGTGAAGTAAGTCATTCATTTAATATTTCATTGATTATTGCTATATTTCTGCCTTTTTAACGTTCATTCAACATAACAATTGATATACTCTACAAGCACTTGGTTGAGACATTGCTTCATTAGTTTCAGTCCCCCTGATAGGATCCTCGTGCCAGTAATTGTAAAAAGCAGCAATAAGTATCTGAAATAATAGGCATTAGTTATAAATATACTCGAAGTACTCTCTACACTGATATATTACAAAAACTCAACGGATATTTAATTTTAGATGTAGTAGAATAAAAGTAGCCCACCAACGTCTTCCATATGTGGTTATATTAATTGTATCAGAACCTCTAAAATCAATCATTATGGCACGTGATAGATTACCAGAAATTCAAGGATGAATTTTTTGAATCCCTCAAAAATTTATCGTTTGATGCTATCCTTCTAGTGAAATTGGAAACTTTTTTTGTCACAAATTCTTGTAGAATTACCTCTTTTGAGATATCTGGCATTAACAGATAAACAATATTTCCTTGAAATAGTGCCACATTTTTTTATGAAGAACATTAACCACTCGAAAAATCACCAGAAAAAGCTGGTGAAAAACATAACAAGTTGTGAATTTATTATCCATCTAGGCATTAGAGAATCAAAAAATCTGTGAGAGGTTCAAATAACCACTGACCTTCATATTAACCATCCGAATGACAGTTGTTGAAATAACCACGCTCTTAGTGAATCCGACCGAATGTGAAGTATAATTATTATTCTTTTTCATCTCTTGGAGGGCAAGAAAGGAAACTACTATAATGTTCGAAGAACATCGTGCGCACCTAAGGAGGATATAGGGAGGAAGGAGGTGTTAAAATGGTTTTTAATTATTGAAGGGAATACTTTTCTTGGCAAAGAGTACCAAAGATTTGCCATTCAATAGGCGAACGAGTTTTGGTAAAGTGTCGTCCGACATATTTCAACGTTGACAATGAAAGGATGTGCTGACTGTGCATGATTGGGTATATCAAGTTCATATAGCAGAGATTTCTGAGGAAGTTTGAATGATATTTCCATTTCAGCGAGTTATATCCGAGTATAAACAATAGTTGAAACTTCAAAAAATGATTGCATGATGCTTGTGAAATTTCAGTGAACTATATCACTGAATCAATGTTCTATGAATGAAGTCATCGAAACATGTTGATATCTCAATCTGAAAGTTTGGAGCCATATGAATACCTTGGCATTCCGTCATGGTTCGCTAGTCGAAACCGACTAAACCATCTGAGACTAAGAACCTATCACGAGTTTCTAACATGAGGTCGGAGCACAGCTGGGCATTCATAAATCTTAGTGCATTTTTGTAATCTGTCACAAGCAGTGTTGCCAGAGACTGAAATGGGCCTTAATAATAGTTACGAGATATCCCTGATAGTTATCCATTCAAATAAATATTTACCTGCTCCTTGTCCAAGAATGTAGGTGTCTTTCACGTCGCCATCCAATGCTAAACTTTCATCAGGGTCTAGTAATTATACATGCCAAATCATCATCCGATTTTCAAGTTTATTCCAATCTCCTCGACGAAGCGGAGCGCCGTAATGTTTGTAGAGCGGCAATAACACTTCGTGCTCTAAATACACACTAGTTTAACAACAAGTGTGTGAAAAGAAAACTGAACTGCACGCATTTTTGTATGAAGCACCCAACACACCGCTTTCGGGTTTCATAGCATTATCGAGCTGTATTTCAAATCGAGCATTCGATATCCCGATCTATTGTCAAGCTGTCAGACGCTTGATACTAGTCCTGCGGTATTTTCAATAAGAAAACATTGTATTCCTCAAACTGTGACGTAATTATACATGCGAATTTGAGATGGAGAATACATTTTATGTAAAATAAAAGAGACTTATTTTTTAAACAATCAAACCACACTCGACCCAAATGAACGTTCTTCTGAAAAAGAATGTTTCTTGGAAAATTACTGAAGAGAAGATACAAAGGAGACTACTTCCTCTGAACAATCTGACCTAACACGGCATACTTGGGACACAAAATGAAAAAAAAAAAAATTAACCTCGTGGGGACAGAACCTGAGAGATGGCAGTGGGACAGTTAGACAGGAACACTGCAGCTAATCAAGCGTACGGTAGTCCAAGCGTTGAAGTATTGCATAACGCTCGGTATATTATGCAGAGATCAGACGTTTCGAATGCGGTTTACCTACCGGGTGTTCGATACAAAAATGCGGTCCGCATGGGATTGAACTCGGACCAGTTACTTTTCGGGTACAGTTCTCCTCCAGGTCATACGTTTTGAATCAAGTAATTATGTAATTGTTCCTCTAATTCCAAGAAGTCTGTTAATTGATATTCCCAAACCTGGGTTCGAAAAAATTATGAATGTTTTCGCAGGTCGAGATGTATTTATAGGGAAGTTTATTGTTATTCCAATTATTGAACTGTAAAAATTTTGTAATATGGAACATCGTGCGTGGTTCAGTAAAAATAGGGAGGGAAGATTGGTATTGCAATTCTCGAGAATACTTTCCTAGGCAGAGAATCCCGAAGATTTGCCGTTCATCAGACACACGAGTTTTGGTAAAGGGTTGTTCGGAATATCTAGAGGTTGTCAACGAAAGGATGTACTGACTGGGTTATAGGGTGATAGAAGAAGATATAATTAGAAGATAATTTCCAAGGCAAATAATTTTGGGAACTTTACCGTCCTAGAGACAAGCAAGGTTTGGTAGATAGTTATTCTACAATTCGGAATTGCTGTCATGGTAAATAGTTCATTTCTGATAATCTATACAGGAGCATCAGCGTATGTATGGGTGCTGACTCACATAATAAGAAAAAAGTTTTCTGAAATTTGAGTGAAGGAACTTAGCTTTCTGTACTATTTTGGTAGTCTGGAATTTGCCGAATTTGTGCATACACTGATAAAAATACCCGATTGGTGACAAAAGAATGATGCTTTTAGATTCTTTTCTCTCCTGACAAAGACAATTTCTTCCTTTCAAATGCATTGCTCTCATCTGCAGATTATTGCTGTTTTTGTAATAAGGTTTTGAATCTTTTGGCTGTAAACGCTTTTGAGAGAACATCATCGACCTTGTCTCTAGTCCTGCTTGGTTTGCATCTACCTCAAGATCACAAGACTTTGATACAAGATCTGAAATCGTTCGGTTGAGACCGTTGATGAGATCGAGTCCACCCGAGGTTAACCGAAAACATACCGACTCCGTTTGAGTCATGCGCAATGCATGGGTCGACCCCATCATCCTTCTTCTTCTGCATCGTGCCGAGTACCGTCCCGTTGCCAATGCATTTTAGCGGCCATATCTGTCGTGTTGCGTTGTGCTGTGGATCATGAGCGATTCAGTGGAGTTTGGAAAACTTGATGCGTGGCGTTTGAGCCATATTATGATGCAAGCATTTCAAGGTAAGTACCCACCTATACTTATTTCAGTAGATACCCAGCAAACATGTATCGCGCGGGCCTTTAGACGCCCTCCAAAAACTGCCGACAGTCAACATCAGCGGGCCACAATCATGATACATCGTCGGCCCGGCTAGCCCGTGTCGCACCGGCCGCTAGTAGGCCGCCCGACTATCTACCGACACTATTCGGTTAGAAATAAAAAAAAGATATAGTCGGGAGTCGGACTCGAACTTGCGATCGAACGGATATCCAATCAACTGTCAGACGCTTATACCACTAGGCTACTGCGAAACTTGAAAGATACTATTACGAATCCATCAGTCAACAGAATTGAAATAGTACAATACTTCAATTATATTTGATATTTGATCATATACGATATACCTATCATAACTTGTTGATTCGACGACGTAGAATAGGTTTAGTCTGATAATGTTCTAGCCACATTACTTTTCCAGTGTTTGATCTATTACTGTGAATCAAATATTTTTCGAATATAGGTAAAGAGCTGAACTTCGCATTGGAGCATCATTGTTATAATATAGGGTAATGAACAAATATTTAGCTCAAAATCATTACCACAAAAATGGATTGGTAGACAATAACGAGTTTAATTATTGTTATATAACATATATCATTATTCTTGATGTCGGACGATAGTTTGCTGGGATCAATCATAAAACTCACCAACTTTTTCTAAATAATATTAATATTATCACGCCGTTTAACAAATACCTGAAGACAAGTGACAGACAACTGACGCGATCTACGGACACAGAACTTAAACACGAAAATAAATTAGCAGTACTACCAATGCTCAAAAACCCAGTGATGCCAACATTGCGTTTGGTTCAGTTACCACTGACCTGTAAACAACATACATACAACAACATACTGCGTCAAAGCGACATCGGCACGATTGTCGGGAATTTTAAACGGGCAATTTCTGGCTGAATAACAAACATCCATTATAAACATGCGTACGTTCAGCCATGGCGGCAAAACCGATGTCGTTTCAACATTTTAACGACATAGGTGTGCCGCTGCCGACAACTAACCGCAGTTACCAGCAATCGGCCGCCTATTTACCGCTCAATCATGTTTGCTGGATAGGTATTTCATCATCATATAAAATGTTTTATGTGTTATTTTATAAAATAAATGAGTTTTTCATCAATGGTTGTTTTTTCAAGGTTCCCACAATTCTTCGCCCAAGGATAAATAAGAAGCTAGAACAAGTTGATGGGATATTTTCAAGTATATTTCAACCAATGCAAAACGTTTTTCCGTCAGAACATCAGAACTAAATCTAATATCGACAAACCAATAATGGGGTTTTGTTAAGGATTCATAATAACATGATCCTCAAAATTTTCATAGGAACCAATTGAAATTCTAATTATTATTTCAACATTTTACAGGAGTATCCTCTCAAGAAATCTCCAGAGAATTTGCATCAAGATCATATACATTTTGTTCCAAGACCATAAGATATTGGATCAAACATTTGCTGTATTTACAGCAACTCATATATCATTGGGCTAAAGAAATCATGACAATTACATCAACATTCCCCATAAGTTGGGAAAACTACGATTTTAAGCCAAAAGCATTAGTTATTAGGGCAAAACCAAAGTTTCTTGCCTCGAATTTATATAATTTCATGCTAAAGAAACTTAGGCGCTTGCCTCAAAGTTTTTGGAATATTGGGTCGAAATGTCCATGCATTCCGCCCTATTCAAATGCTTGGCGCCCTTGAGGTAAAGTCAAATTCCTTCAATCCAAGGAATCCTTTTTATCAGTGTAAGAGATAGTGAGTTGTTGAGATGCGAAGAATCTTTTCGCACGAAATGAAAAGCGACATTAGTGATCGTGTTGTCATGATTTTCTCATGTATCAGTGATGTTGAGAATAATCATCGAAAGTCATGACAAAGTTCTGGATTGAAGGGTATGGTAAACAAGCTTGAATCAGAATACTGGGTGCGAAATGGTAGATCAACTATTCATCCAGTTTCCAGGATTTGAAGGATTTGCAATCTCAAAATATCCGTAAAATTTTTTTTAGAAATTAGATCGAACATCTCATACCATTGAGTTATCTACTGTTTACTAGAATAAAATCCTTAGTTCAGTACAAATTGAGTGATGTACTTTGCCAAAATGGACTATATTCTCGTGTTGTTTTTATGAGGAGTGAGTGTGGAAGCGGATTATTCGTTTTTTGAAAATACACTGATAAAAATACCCGATTGGTGACAAAAGAATGATGCTTTTAGATTTTTTTCTCTCCTGACAAAGACAATTTCTTCCTTTCAAATACATTGCTCTCATCTGCAGATTATTGCTGTTTTTGTAATAAGGTTTTGAATCTTTTGGCTGTAAACGCTTTTGAGAGAACATCATCGACCTTGTCTCTAGTCCTGCTTGGTTTGCATCTACCTCAAGATCACAAGACTTTGATACAAGATCTGAAATCGTTCGGTTGAGACCGTTGATGAGATCGAGTCCACCCGAGGTTAACCGAAAACATACCGACTCCGTTTGAGTCATGCGCAATGCATGGGTCGACCCCATCTTCCCATCATCCTTCTTCTTCTGCATCGTGCCACAGATCGTGCCGAGTACCGTCCCGTTGACAATGCATTTTAGCGGCCATATTTGTCGTGTTGCGTTGTGCTGTGGATCATGAGCGATTCAGTGGAGTTTGAAAAACTTCTAGATGCGTGGCGTTTGAGCCATATGATGCAAACATTTCAAAGTAAGTACCCACCTATACTTATTTCAGTAGATAGGTATTTCATCATCATATAAAATGTTTCATGTGCTATTTTATAAAATAAATGAGTTTTTTATCAATGGTTGTTTTTTCAGGATTTCCACAATTCTTCGCCCAAGGATAAATAAGAAGATAAAACAAGTTGATGGGATATTTTGATTTTCAAGTATATTTCAACCAATGCAAAACGTTTTTTCGTCAGAACATCAGAACTAAATCTAATATCAACAAACCAATAATGGGGTTTTGTTAAGGATTCATAATATTTATGATCCTCAAAATTTTTATAGAAATCAATTGAAATTCTAATTATTATTTCAACATTTCACAGGAGTATCCTCTCAAGAAATCTCCAGAGAATTTACATCAAGATCATATACATTTTGTTCCAAGACCATAAGATATTGGATCAAACATTTGCTGTATCTACAGCGAAGCCCTAGGTATATTTCAATAATACCATATCTTTCATCTCAAATCTCATAACTTTGAAATGATATCTTAATGATTTTGACCAAAAATCATTGTTCATTATGAAAAGTTCAGGGTATTTTGCTATAAACTCATATATCATTGGGCTAAAGAAATCATGGCATTTACCTCAACATTCCCCATAAGTTGGGAAAACTACGATTTTAAGCCAAAAGCATTAGTTATTAGGGCAAAACCAAAGTTTCTTGCCTCGAATTTATATAATTTCATGCTAAAGAAACTTAGGCGCTTGCCTCAAAGTTTTTGGATTATTGGGTCGAAATGTCCATGCATTCCGCCCTATTCAAATGCTTGGCGCCCTTGAGGTAAAGTCAAATTCCTTCAATCCAAGGAATCCTTTTTATCAGTGTAGTTTCATGGATATGATATTGGTTGGAGCAGGCATAATGAACTCAAAACCACCAATTCATATCACAGTTTCGAATGAGGCAGGAGCAACTATTTTGAATTCTTGTTTGTAACTCGAAAGAAGTGTGGCCGCATCAGCATCATGAAATTGACAAACAAACAGTGGCGAATATCTGTTGGTCTTGGAAATCGCTTCTACAGAAGTTGATTTCTCGAAGATATTCTAAATTCCTTCAAACGAAAAATATGACATCACTTGCAATTTCAGATAGCCACCGTCAAAAAAAAGGGATATATCCAGAAAATTCCTGATAAGTGGGTGGTATAGGAACCAGTATTCTGGGATAGAATCAGATGAAATCGTGAGGTTATAGCGAAAAGATAACTTTAACTCGAATATGACTCATAATTCATAACTCAATATAGATCATTATTTTGACTAAAAAACATAGTTCACTGAAAACATCACTAGAATTCGCTTGTCTAGTGAAAATTTATATTCGAATGAGAATTTATTACCCTCAGGCATTATTGACTGATCTTTCACCTTCAGATTCTAAAACATCAATGATGGAATGATAAGTTCTCCACTTCACATGGTAAACTCATTTCCTCACATCACTATTCCAATGATGAAATGAAGAGCTGATTATATTGAATATCGAAACAGATTATGAAAATAATTTCATAATGGATGGATGGCTAGGTTTGGGTTGGGTTTCAAAAAACGAAGCACAAAACCTGAATTCTAGAAATTAATCTATGTAGGAATGAAAAATGACACCTGACCATACAGTAACCATACAGTACCATAATAAAATATCGAAAACTCATTAGGAACGAGAAAGTGAGACGAGGAGACATCTAATCAATGCTTTCTGAGGTGGCATAAGGAGCTTCCACTAAAATTCCTGGAGAATTCATCAAAAAATCTCGCGTAGTTTTTCCTCATTATAAAATAACCAGTCAAGTTTGTTCATTCACTCAAAAATTATGGAAATGGAATAAAATCCAGTCGAAACTCGTCCTTTATCATTGGGATTGATTCTGCGAAGAAGTGTCTCCTATTGCTGGAACTTCCAAAGTTCTAGTTAGGAACTCGGTTAGGAACTATAAAATTGTGGTTCGCTAAACAGTCGACAAAAAAATTCATGCGAATCGACATATTTAAGAACAGAACAAAATGTTCTTCTGTATGATCATTCTCAAATGTTTGATGATCTCATTTCGTGTTAATCAAGTTTCATTTTCTTGTTCTTCCTATCTTACCTGAGCTGTCAGAGATGCTTTGATGAATATTTTGATATTCAAGGTCCATCGGTTTTACTGAGACTCATTCCTCGACATTATGATTTCGATCCTCAATCGACAATTCGGCAACACTGATTCCTTATTAGATTACTATGTCGGGCGTGGACCGAGATGCGAGATGCATATAACGAGAGTGAAGGGTCAAAATCTAGGTCAGATGTTGGCACGCGATCTACACGAGTACCAGGGCACGCGAGAGTAATATATATAGATACGTTAAACTTCATCACTTGCAATTTCTAATCGCTCTTTTGGACGTTTGTTATAAATTATATTACAGGGTGGCAAGCAGAACTTTCTGTAGACCCTACTTTTGAAGACATCCATTTCGATGCTTGGGATCACTATCAGCAATAATCTTTCTTGGGAAAATCACGTGAGATCAATTGCTAGGAGTGGTTTTCTGTTTCGGGCCAGGAGCTATTTCACTTCCAGTGAGCTGCTTATGATCTATAGGGCACAGATTCGACCTGTCCAGAAATACTGTTCTCATATTTGGAGTGCAGCACCCAAACATACCCTGAAACTGTTGGATTCTGTCCTGTGCCTTGCTCACAAACTCACTCACTTTTCTGGGACACTGTAGAAAAGTTGGGGATCTGGCTCTATTTTATAGATATTTTCATATGGACGATGCTCTTCTGAAATATCCACAATTGTTCCTCCCTTGGTAGTCCCCACGAGATTAACCCGTCGAGTTGAGGCTTCGCACACATTCGTGGTCACTTCGGAGACCTGCAGAACATCTCTTTCCAAAGACTCGTTCATCCAACGAACAGCGAGGCTCTGGAATACATTTGCCAAGGGAGCTGTTTCCCCAGAAATTTAAGAAGAATACCATTTCCAACCTCATTTCCCTTGGTTCTCACGATGTTCTCTGAACATCAGAGGATATCTCTTTTCGTGGAAACCAGAACATAAAAAAGAATGCTCAATGCCACTGGAAGAAGATACTGTCGAAAATAACATGTCAGCAATAAAACGATAGCATGATATGTCATCTAAACAATTTTGAGTAAAACATGGTGGCGATGGTGGAAACAATCAACAACGAATTCAACTCAGTGACGACGGTGACCTTGAAGTTGGGACATTTATTCCGAATCTGAGTGTTGAACAGTAGATAAGTATTCAGAACTTCAATGAAGAACACCTCACTATGAAAAGGCTCGTGAAAAGGCCTGAAAATATTTCAGTAACTAATATTTTAATTCACAGGCACTACGGATAAGGAAAATATTTCCTATGATTAGTGATAATTACGTGAGGAATTATACGTAATACCGACTTGATTTTCGTTTGGCTGAGCTACGCTCAGTCGGCGGTCTTAGAGGAATGCTGGCTGGCGACTGCACTGATGAAAGTCAAAAAGCATGGAAACGGTATGTAGGTGTCTAGCGTGGCCTAGCTGGATCGAAAACAATAGGTCTTCAGCGAGGTCTTCAGGAAAGAATCATTCGTATCAGTATTCGTTTATACGACTCAATGCATACAGTTCGTGAAATCTACCATTGTTGTTCAATATATGAACATTGTGTGGAAATGACTATGAGTTCCTTGTATTCATTTAATTACGTCATTATTACAGATTTCATAATCTCATAGCGAAAATAACAGGGATGGTGATGGAGTGAAAATTACATATAGTTTTCACTTTAGATTAAAACTTCACACTGTGAAACTATCATGACTCGATATAAAGTCATTATTTCAAAACTATATCGCAGGGAGCGTTAGTTCGAATACATTATTTTGGTAAAGCTAACCTCCCCAAGACACTGAAGTAATTACTCTATGATCACTTCTCAGGTACCTACGAAGTTTTCGCCACTATTTCCATCACCAAATAATTCAGTCAATTCGTGGTTACCAATATATAAAGTACTCGCATTTGAAATGCTGTATTTTGTGGGCGCATATTGAATTTCGCGACAAAATCATCACATCCATCAATTAACTGGCTGTTGTGAATATCGATTATTTTGTTTGTTGTAGTTGGCATTCATTGATGGATAGAGTACTATTGTTTATTATTCGTATGTGATCTTCATGGTTGGGAGAAAATTATATTTTTCTACAAAAGCTTAACAAAGTAGCCTTCGACGCTTTCAAATTCCAGCACAAAGTTGACGTTTTCCCAGAAATGTCATTCTTTGACAGCATTTGCGCTCGTGAGCGGAAATATTGAAAAAACGCCCGCACATCTCTGTAACCTATACTTATCTATTCTTGAAAACCCCCAATCCTTTCATAATGGAAAATAGTGACAGAGTGAATCATTCAAACACACCTCCTGATATAGCAGAAAGCGCAGAGTTTGAATCTCTTACAGGAGAAATCAAGGAAGAAATATGAATTACAATATGATACATTCATAAATTGGTGCAACTCCGATCGAGATGGTGAATATGTGTTCAGGAAACGTTTTACTGGCTTATTTTGGTGAAAAATCAAAGACTTTGAAGTCATCAACTCATTGGTCTATATATTCGATGGTACGTATACATGCTTGAATGTTGAAAATAATATCGGAATCAATAAGTATCTGAAACTTATCGCATTTCTCAAGAAACAATTGGAAATAAAGCGAGGAAAATCCAAAACATTCACCGCTGAAGATATATACCAACAAATTTCTACAAGAAGCTCCCGATGAAGCATATCTGTTGAAAACGATGAATTATACTTTATATTTCAACTATTTGTTGTCATCAGAAAGACAGTGTATCTTTATTTTATTGCACCAATGAGTAATGTTCAATTTGATTGCAGAGTTTATCGTACTATGGCTCAGAGGTCTGAAGCTCAGGTTGTCACGCTGGTAGTCCAGTTTCAATTCTCGGTAGGCCCGACATTTTTTTCTGGCTTGTCAGTTATTTCAATATTTCTTTTTTTTTGTTTCCTTTGGACATATGGGATAATATGGATAAGAACTTTTTCAACTATTTCAATCGCTCTTCAGGGCAGTTATTTCCAAAAGCTGCGTTAGTAAAAAAAATCTTGTGTGTATTTCGAGCACAAAGTGTTATTGCCGCTCTCCAAAGATTACCGCGCTCCGCTCCGCATCGCGCGGTAACTTTCTTTGTCGAGCGGCAATCTATCACTTTGCGCTCTAAATACACAAATAGCTATTTCATGAAGTGGAAAGTAACAGAAAGCCAGCAGAAACATTTACAACATCTTCACGTATTTTTGACGTCGATGAGACTAGAGTGTGATTTCCAGCTACCACCGCAAAATATTAAAATCACTTGTAATTTGATCCTCACTTTTAACCGAAACTGTAAATATTACCAGGTATTAGCTAATAGTCGACCCAATAGTCGACCCTATAGTCGACCAAATAGTCGTTATTTCATTATGTAATTGCGATTGAAACTACTAGTTGCGATGGAATCCTTTCCAATATATCAACTAAAACAAATCCCGTGTGATTACCAAACATAAAAATTGGATTAGGGCTCGTTCTACACTTACTTCAAGTCATTATTGGATGTCAGATATGATTTCCCCAGTAAATAAATATCTTTCATTGACATATCTATACTTATAGACATAGAAAGGAAATTTTCAAAAGAAGCTTTTCATATAATATTGCCTGTTACATGAATACGCTTAAGATATCCCACTACAGTAGATCTTGTAACTATATAAAAAAATCAGTTATTGAATACTTGCGTGAACTTCAAAGTTAAATCAAAGCCAAAGCAGAGAAAAACAAATCTTCAATTTTAACTCTTTTTCTTCTTCTCTCTCTCTCTTTTCCTCTTTTTCGGTTTTCTTCTTTCTTTCTCTCTTTCTTCGCTATTCTTTTTTCTTTCTAGTCAGTAGTTGTAAGCTTAGTTATAGGATTAGTTTTAGGTAAGGTTTGAGTGGAAGAACAGTTTCTTCCTACCTGGTAGAGAGAAAACTGAACTCTCACCTTTCATTTGCCTTTTACAAAATACTCACTCATGTACTCTCATGTATTGGTGAATAATAAACGTATTATTATTATTATTATTATTAATATATTATGAATCTGAAAGATTTGTTAGTTCGTTTGTTTGTTTATTTAATCGTGTGTTCGTTTGTTTGTATTGAATAGGCTCCGAAACTACTGAATCGATTTGAAAAAGTCTTTCACCATCAGGAGTCGAATTATCCCTGATGAGAATAGGTCATTTTTTACAGCAGGAAAATGCTCCACTCCTAAGAAAAAATGGGTAATAGGCCAACGGGTAGAATTATCCTTCTGTACTTGTCTTTTTCACATAACTTCTAAACGAACCCATTCAAACAGGAGACAAGTTTTCTGAGATTGTTGATGCATTTTCTTATAACTGTTTCATGCAATTCAATCATGAACATAATGAAAATAACAAGATTCTCGATTTAATCTTCTGCAACAAGAACCTCATATTGAATGTTAAACGTTCATCCGATTGCCTTGTTGAAGAAACACCCCCTCGCGGAGAGATCCTCGAGTGGTGGTAATACATCAGGAAATTTAATAAATCAATAAGCAATTTTCTGAAATGAAGACATTGAATTATAACAGCAAACAAAATATTTATTCATTATCAATAAAAGGTTTCTTTTCATGCTGTACTTATGTATGAATATTTGGTTACTAAAAACAAAGATTTTGAAATAATAAATATTGTTTGGTGTGGGTAAAGAAATATATATTCTCAGTTAACAAATGAATATTTTCATGGAATAATCATAATTTAACCATGCACGAGGCTTATTCGTGGGGGTGTGAACAAATAATTTGTTTTTTTTAAACAAACGTTTAATAAGCCATATTTCAATAACGGATTTGGTAACAGTTAATCATATTTATTTATTGTAACCAAACTGTTCTTTCAGTGTAGAGTATCGGTTTCTGGTCACAAATTGAATCCCTTCGAGGTGACATCTGGCGTCCCTCAAGGCAGTCATCTCGGTTCACTATTTTTTAATATTTATATTAATAACATGAAAATGTGCTTCAAACATTGCAACATTCTGCTTCATGCGGACGATTTAAAAATATACCGCCAAATAGAAACCTTGGATGACTGCCTCAAAATACAACAGGACATCGACATACTCGAAACATACTGTCGCAAGAACCAATTCTTCATGAATGCATCGAAATGTTTCAACATATCATTCACTAGAAAACTCAATAAATTGAATTTCACGTATCAAATTAATAATTCGGACCTGAAGCGTGTATCTGAGATAAGAGACTTGGGAGTGACCCTTGATGGGAAATGGTTGTTTAAAATACATATCGAAAGGACGATAAACTCTGCTAACAGAATAGTTGTTTCCATAAACCAAAACTCGAAGGACTTTAATCACTCCAAAGCGCTTATCTCACTATACTACGCTTTCGTTCATACTTAAATATCTTTTGCCTCAGTCATTTGGAACATTCAATATACAACTTATACAAAACGAATCGAAAGTGTCCAAAACAGATTTTTACGATCACTCGCATTTTAAACACACACAACTATCGAAGATCACAATTACCGTATTATCAGATCCCAACATAATATACTGAGCTTATCAGATAGGAGAGTTGTAACAGACGTTACGTTTCATAAAAAACTGAATTCCCTGATAGATTCGCCATATCTTTTGTCTAAAGTCAATTTCACAATCCCCAACAGATCCTTCCGAAATACGGACTTATTTGCAATTTCGTACAGCAGGACGAATGTATGTCCCACAGTCTTCTCTGAATAGAATGCATAATCTTTTTAACAGATATTGTAATGATCTGAACATAGACATTTTATCAATATCACTACATAGATTCAAAATTATCCTCAAAAATCAGTTCACTCGAAATCGTCAATCATAGTTTCCTATAACTAAATATAATATAATACTCGATATAATATCTTTACTCGTTTTATGAATATCTTTTGTATTGTTCATCAAGACTTGTTGTTTTTATCTTCTTTCACATCATGTACTTTAAATTTCCTTTGCTAACTATATAACTGATGTTTAACTTGCCTCACCACGTAGCTACAATGTGGATGTTATTTTGGTACTTTGTACTGTATGCAACCTAAAATCCTAAATAAACGGCTGAACCGATTGAGTACTTATTTGTTTTACTAGGCAGCAAAGTCGTAGATTGACTGCCGCAGCTGATAGATCATTCAGCCAAAGCAGTCAATCTACATTTGCCACCGTGTGAAACATATTTTTCTCTATATACATGCAATAAAACCAATTTTGTGTGATTTCTTCATCAAAAACTCATCATTTTTTTTCCTCCAATGTCAGTGTTGATTTTGATTTATAATTTCATTCAAAAAACTTGGAACGTTGCATAGCAACGAAGTTTACTTGCCTAGGCAGGGGTGGTACACTTTTTCTGCATGTTGAATGTCATAAAATAGCCACTTTCCATGCCGCTCGAAAAAAATAGTTACCTGTTGTCCTAGGCAGCAAAGTAGTAGATTAACTGCCACAGCTAATAGTTCATAGCCGAGCATAGCAAGGCAAGGAATTCAGCAAACGCAGTTCACATCTGCTGCCGTGTGAAACATATAATTTTCCCTCCAAATGTTATAGAACCAATTTTGTGTATATTTTCAATCGACAACTCATTCATTCTGTGTTCAACCAATGTCAGTGTCGATTTTGAATGATGATTTCAATCGTATCCCTTGAAACGTTGCATATCAACAAACTTTTTCTGCCTGAGCAGAAAAAGAACACCTTTCTTGCCTGTCAATAATATGCTTTCTCACAAAAATCGAGTCGGCATTACGTATATAAATCCTCACGTGATTATCACTAATCATAGGAAATATTTTCCTGGGCCGTAGTGCCTGTAAATGAAAATATTAGTTACTGAAATATCCTCAGGTCTTTTCATCGTGAGTTGCTCTTCATTGAAGTTCTGAATTCTCATCTACTGTTCAACATTCAGATTCGGAATGAATGTCCCAATTTCAAGGTGGGAATGTCACCGTCGTCACAAACTTGAATTCGTTATTCACCACCATTATTTACTCGTTTTCGAAGCGTGTTTTTACTATACCTAGGTTGTTTTCGTAATTTCATTAATCACTTTTCGATGAAGGCATAGTCACCTCTGTTATAATTAACTTGAATGCACTGTATTTATGCGAGATTCGCATCAATGGCACACGAATCTAGAATATAAGACAAGGAAAAAGATAACTCTCGAGACCGAAATTGATCCTGCCAAAATTCCCACGACGATTGAAGGTTTCCATGATCAGCAGTCGTGATTCGCTTACTCAAGAAACCAGCAGTTCCCTTCGTTCAGCTGCCAACTACTTCGAAGGATAGTCTAGGAAATCTTGAAGCCCAACAGATTTTATCCCAATGCCCAAGACAAGGATACCTCCAAACTCAAAAGGATCCTGCCGAAATGTCCATGACGATTGAAGGATGCCATACCCAATTATCATTCTCTACCTTCAAGTCGCTAGAGGTCTCACCGATAATAGTCTGATTGAAATGATTCTGTTGGAGAGTTTACCTGTAAAGATACTCCTTATATCCAGGTTCGACGTAGAAGATCCGAACCTAAGTCGACCTTCACCGAGCTGATAATAGAACGAAATATATTTTATCATGAATTTAGTATATTAGAAAACATATTAAAAATGGGTTGCCTAAAAAAATCCTGGGCAGACTATTTTTAATTATTTTTCGAAATATTATTTTTAATTAAATGTTGCAACATCAGGATAATAAAAAAATTGTGTCCTGACTGAAAGTATGAAACGTATAGAATGTGCAGCCGTTGGGGTGTCTACTATTTACCTGGGCGAACTACTGGGTTGTCAGGTAAACACAGGTATATCGATGCCAGTTACTTTCACTGGATTGGATAATTTAAAAAAATGTATATCATCATAAGCGCTGTTTGATTGCGAACACGTTGATATAGGGTTGTCTGCGAAAATTCCGGTCCGATTAGGGGTTTTTAATCTCAACGCGCGTGGAAGTGTGTGACAGAGAGATCCGAGGTAAGTATACTGTGTGATAATAAAGGACCCAACATCGCAGTCGCTTGTGATGGGACCCTGAATAGTAGAAAGTGTGCGAAGTCAAATCCTGAAAACTATGGTTGGCATTTTGATGATTTCTTAAAACCAACAGGTTTTATCGGAGATCAAACTCCTTTGAAAATCCAGGACATTGTCGAAATGGAAGCAAATGAGGAAGAATCTAATGAATCAGACGAATTCGAGAGTCAAAATGATACTTCTGATGAATCAGATATTGAATAGAAAATATTTATTAGAATTTATTTTTCATTAATATTATTTTTGTATTTATACTGTTTTTTAATAAAATTTCAAATCGTAATACAAGATGTCTAGTCTTTCTTTTTTGTTATTTCTCAATTAAAATTTTTGGCGGTCCACTTTGTTTCTATTTCCAGAAAGAGCAAAAAAATTTCAAAGTAAGTATTTGATATTTTTATTGTCTATTATAGATTATAGATATATCATTATGGTTATAACGCAATATACTGATATTATATTATTTTTATATATTAGTATTATATTAAATATATTTAATTATTATGTAATTAATTAATTATTTTTTTTTGCTACTGAAATATCAGTTGCTCCAAAATAACACGCACTGTTTACTATATGAAGGGTAGTAGAGGTACCTCTACCCTCCATAGTTTACACACCGAGCATGCGCACTTTCTACTATTCAGGGTCCCATCACAAGCGACTGCGATGTTGGGTCCTTTATTATCACACAGTATACTTACCTCGGATCTCTCTGTCACACACTTCCACGGGCGTTGAAATTAAAAACCCCTAATCGGACCAGAATTTTCGCAGACAACCCTATATCAACGTGTTCGCAATTAAACAGCGCTTATGATGATATACATTTTTTTAAATTATCCAATCCAGTGAAAGTAACTGGCATCGATATACCTGCGTTTACCTGACAACCCAGTAGTTCGCCCAGGTAAATAGTAGACACCCCAACGGCTGCACATTCTATACGTTTCATACTTCCAGTCAGGACACAATTTTTTCATTATCCTGATGTTGCAACATTTAATTAAAAATAATTTTTCGAAAAATAATTAAAAATAGTCTGCCCAGGATTTTTTTAGGCAACCCATTTTTAATTTGTTTTCTAATATACTAAATTCATGATAAAATATATTTCGTTCTATTATCAGCTCGGTGAAGGTCGACTTAGGTTCGGATCTTAGACCTGAATTGAAAAATTAGTTGTTGTCAGATTTGAATTATTTATGCTAAAGCTAAAGGTCAAACTGGACAAAATATACCTAATAGATTGAAATACAGTAGGTAACACTCTCCCCCTAGTAATTGATCTAGATACATGATGTGATAGAGTGTAAGAACAATTACTGCACATCCAGTACACAAAGCCTGGATACGGGTCTTCGAAAAACTGTCCCATTGGCCAGTCGTACGTCTACCATTCGAACTCTGCCATCTTTTGCTTCATAGAGATGAATAACTCGTCCCTTAGGCCATGTATTCCTTGGTTCATTTGGGTCAACGATAATTACAATGTTGTTGATCTTGATTGCCCTCGATTCTGCATAACATTTCGTCCTCTTAACTGAATAAGGCATATATTCTTGAGTCCATCGCTTCCAGAATAGTTCTGTTAATTTTTGAGCCGCTTTCCATTTTGATAACAAGTTCAGATCCGATTCTTCTGTTTGGGAACACGGAAGGGCTACATAGTCCGGTCCAATCAGAAAATGATTGGGAGTTAGTGCTTCAGAATCATCTGAGTCGAGCGAGGGTGGAAATGACTGTGAGCTTTTCACTTTTATTTACTATTTCATTCCACTGTGAGCATTGTGGCTATTTCGTAGTTTATAGCAAGTATGTTGCTTTCTGGAGAACCAAATATAACAACATACAATGAAGAATTCGAGACAGCAGAGATGTACCGAGAGAATATTATAAAATACAAACGAAGATGTGGATCCTATCTAGAAAAGGCGGAGTTAGCAGCAGCAGGAGACCAACGGAGTACTCAAGATTTAACCAACGATAAGAATAAGAGAAATTTTCAGCTTCCGAAGATTGAACTAAGGAAGTTTGATGGGAATGTCAAGAATTGGATTGATTTTTGGGGTCAATTCAGAAAAATTCACGACGATCAAGCAATTGACGAAGAGGACAAATTTCAATACTTGATACAGGCTACAGAAGAAGGATCACCAGCAAGAGAACTCTTCGAGAGTTTCCCTCCATCCGAGACTAATTATAAGGTGACTATCGATCACTTAAAGACCAGGTTTGCTAAGGATGAGTGCCTCATCGAAGTTTACGTAGGGGAATTACTGAGCTTGGTTTTGAAACAGGCAATTAATACTTCAGGTATGACACTTTCTCATTTATATGACAAGTTAGAGACGCAATTGAGGGCATTGGAAACATTGGGAGTAACTAAAGAAAAATATGCAGCAATGCTATTTCCACATGTAGAATCTGCATTACCGAAAGAATTATCAATAGTTTGGGAGAGACACAGGAAATGTTCACAAAAATATGCATTATTTTCCATAACAGGGCGAATCAAATGAAATCGACAGGGGTTCATCGAGTTCGGACGATCTATCACTATTGTTGGAGTTTCTTAGAAGTGAGGTATAGTCAGAAGAACGAATCAATTTGGCACAATCCAGTTTTTCCAAGGGATCCGAAGGAAACAGGTATGCAGCTCAAAAAGACGTGAAGCAATCAACTGATAGACACTTGTATACGGCAGCAGCATTACATACGACAACTGGTAATAGTAAAGCAGAAGTAAAAGGTAACAAAATTCCATTCTGCTTATTTTGTGAAAAATCACATCAAAGTCAGGACTGTCTCAAAGCCCAAAAATTATCACTTGAAGAGAGAAAAAATAGACAAAAAAGGATGTTTTATTTGTTTGAAGCAATTCCATAATTGTAAAAACTGCAGAGCTTTTGTCAAATGTGTAGTCTGCGGTAAAAGACACTTTCCAATAATGTGTCCTGACTTGATGGCGAAAAAAGAGAAAGATAATGAGAATACAGATGATAAAGGAATTGATAATGTTCTGATATGTAATAATTATACAAGCACAGTATTGTTACAATCAGTTATTGTGAAAATTTTCAATGAAGGAAGAGAAAAAACAGTAAGGGCATTATTAGATTCAGGCTCTCAGCGTTCTTACATTCTATCCAGTTGTGCGAAAGAATTGAATTTGAAAAAAGTTGATGAAGAGACTATCATACAAGGTGTTTTTGGAGGGTATCAAGCTCCTCCGCAAATATATGAGATATTCGATGTGGTAATTACAAGTCTTGATAATAAATTCAATTGTAGATTAAAATTGCTGAACCAGAATAAGATTTGCAATTGTATCCCAAGATTAGATGATAAAGCTCAAATAAATTTTTTAAAAACCAAAAATATCATACTTTATGATACTCATACAAAGTATGTTTCAACGGAAATTGAATTATTATTAGGAGCCGATATTTTTGGCCAACTGCTGAGTGGCAATACAGAAAAATATAATGGTCTTGTAGCAGTTGAGACATATTTTGGTTGGACCATATTAGGGCAATATAATGCGAGCAATAAAAATGTGCAACTATTTTCCGGATTTACAGAATTTTCAGTAAGTGATTTATGGAATCTAGAATAATTAGGCATCAAAAAGAACCTTCTGAAACCAAATCGGCATATTTAATTCAAGAACAAACTTTCAAGCATTTTTACGAAACTGTCATAGTCAATGAAGGAAATAGATACGAAGTTCACTTACCGTGGCTCCAAGGTCATCCTATGCTTTTGAATAATAAGGATTTAGCATTTAGCCGACTACAATCTAATAGCAAGGGATTATTGAGTTTGAATAAATTTGATGATTACGAGAAAGTATTGAACGAATGGGAGAATCTGGGTATCATTGAAAAAATTACCGATAAAATAGGAGAAAGAAAGGAAACACATTATTTACCACATCATGTGGTGGTGAAGGAATCGAGTTTAACCACTGAAATCTGTCCGGTATTTGATGCTTCAGCTAAAGACGCATTTGGAAATTCTCTAAACAGCTGTTTGGAAAAGGGACCAAATCTATTAGAATTGATTCCTCTACTATTGATCAGTTTTCGTAGCAATCTCATTGGCGTTACTGCAGATATCGAGAAAGCTTTCCTACAAATTAGTGTAACTGCAAAGGATCGAGATTATTCGAGATTTTTATGGTGGAAAGATTATTCAACTCAACTAACTGAAGTATACAGGCACTGTAGGGTTGTTTTTGGAGTTAAACCTAGCCCATTCCTTGTATCTGCCACAATTATTCATCATCTCTCCAATCTCCAGTACAATTGAGAGAAGCTGCAGAAAAACTCAAGAATTCCTTTTATGTAGACAATTGTGTGACTAGTGTGAAAAATGAATCAGAATTGAAAAAATTTATTGATGAATCAAAATATTTGATGTCTCAGGGAGGATTTAATCTTCGAGGATGGAATCATACGTCGTTATCAGACAAAAATTTATCCCAAGAGAATATTGTGGGGGTGTTAGGCATACTCTGGAATATTCAAGAAGATACACTTTTTTGCGACATACATTCTCTGACACAACTTGAAACTCCTCAAACTAAACGCGGTTTGCTGTCGATATCTCAAAAGTTGTTTGATCCCATTGGGTTCGTAAGTCCAGTGACGCTCATTCCTAAGTTATTGTTACAAGAAGCGTGGAAGTTAAAGATCAGTTGGGATGAAGAATTGCCAGCAAATATTTTGAAAACATTCGAGAATTGGCTGAAAAACATAAATTTCATAAGTCTATGCAAAATTCCTAGAACACTTTGTCATAATACAAATCTTGTCGATTGTGAGAATGCAAGTTTTCATGTTTTCTGCGATTCCAGTAAAGTTGCATTTTCTAGTTGTATTTTCTTAAGAACAGTATTTTAAGGAATAACCTCACTCAGATTGATTCTAGCAAAATCCAGACTAGCTCCTAAAAATACTACTCTTCCCAGACTTGAATTATTAGGTACATTACTGGGAGTCAGACTGTTCGATATGTCGGCTCGAATAAGTGATTTTCAAAATATCAAAACTTATTACTGGAGTGATTCAATGGTAGCTTTGAGCTGGATTAGTACTAAAGGTAACTGGAATACTTTCGTGGACAATCGAGTAAATGAAATGAAGTTACATACCGATGTCCATGATTGGAATCATGTTCCAGGTAAACTCAATCCAGCTGACATTGGATCAAGAGGCTGTAACGCTAAAACCCTTCTGGAAAATAAATGGTGGATGGGACCAGATTGGTTAATACAAGCTCCTGAAAATTGGCCACACAATGAAATTATTTGTTCCAGGGAAGAAATGGATAAGGAAAAGAGAAAACATGTCAACAAATGAATTTCTATATTTTTCAAAATATTCTAAAATTCTGAGAATGATTGGATGGTTGTTGAGATTCATTCATAACTCAAGGAACAAAATTTCAAATGAATCGGGTAAACTCTTAGTGGATGAAATAGAAGAAGCTGAATGGAGATTATTGAAAATAATACAACGTGAGAGTTTTGGGTGTGACATGAAAAAAATACCAAAAATGCAAATAATAGAAGATGAGAATGGTTTGTGGATAGTCAAAAAAAGACTAATTCTTGGTGACTATTCAGAGAACTCCAGATACCCTATTTTATTACCCAGTCAGCATAAGATTGTTGAGCGGCTCATAGAAGAACATCATCGTCAGAATTTCCACTCAGGAAGTCAAACACCATTGAGCATACTTCGTGAGAGATTCTGGATACCTAGAGGTCGAAAAATGGTGGGAAAAGTTGTTTCAAGGTGTATCATTTGTAAAAGGTATAAAAGTAAATCTACAGAAACGCCTTTTGCCCCTTTACCAAAAGATAGAATCACTTGTAGAGCTGCATTTGAAGTGGTTGGAATAGATTTAGCTGGACCCTTGTACTTGAAAAATGGAGAAAAATCGTGGATAGTATTATTCACATGTGCAGTTTATAGGGCGATTCATTTTGAACTGGTCAAGTCTCTCTCCACTGATGACTTTTCATTAGCTCTAAGACGTTTTACAGCTCGCAGGGGTAGAGTGTCCACCATATACTCTGACAATGCCTCTAATTTTCATGGTTCACAAAACCGCTTGAAAGGAATAGAATGGAACAGGGTTCTAGAGTATTCCACTATCAAGAGAATCCGCTGGATTTTCAATGCTCCACCTGCGGCTTAGTGGGGAGGATGGTGGGAAAGACTCGTTAGAATCAATAAAGAATTATTGAGAAGAAATTTAGGAAAATCATGTGTATCCTATAAAGAATTTTTGACCCTTTTGTGTGATTGCGAATCAATAATCAATTGTCGACCAATAACACACATATCAGATGATCAGAATTATTTAAGCCCTTTAACACCATCAATGTTTATTTGTGACATTCCAAGCAATGATTTATCGAATTTGGATCAGATTGATAGAGGAAGTCTAATAAAACGATACAAATACGTTCAGAAACTACGCGATGGTTCCAGAACTCGCTTCAAGAAGAAATACTTAGCAGAACTGGTCAATACTGGTCACAGGAAGCCCCGTGAGTTGAAAGTTGGCGAAATTGTGCTGATTGAGTCAGAAAATACGAAGAGAGTTGATTGGCCCTTAGGAAGGATAACAGACATCATCTCTGGAAGAGACGGATCATCAAGAGTTGCCAGAGTAAAAACAATGAATGGTGATGTAGTACGTCCTTTTCAACGTTTATTTCCAATGGAAGTAGAAGAGAAGGAAGTATTGAACAAGACTGAAACATATCTACCAGGAGAGACAGGAGAAAGGCATGAGAATAAAACAACTAAAGAGGATGAGAAGAGAGATCACGAAGAGAAGAAGGAAGAATGTATAAAGAAAATGGAAGGACCTGAAAAAACTGAAGGAGACCACCCTGTTACGAGAACAGGGCGCAAAATAAATCCCCCTACACGTTATGGTTTCGATTAATCAGTTGAGGGGAGGATGTTGGATTTGGATCACTTTGGCTGTTCATTGTTTTTAGTATCCCTATGTATTTTGTTTTTGAAATGGTGGCAATTTATAAATATATGTCAGATTTATAACGTCGAATAAATATAAGTCACTGAATAAATAAAAAGGCGTTTAATTCAATAATATGAAGACTGTCAATAAGCCTACAGAGTATACGATGAGCTGAAGGACCTCTGGTTAGGTCGATGGAAAGTTGGGGTATACACAAACATCAGCACATATATATGCGATTTTCTTCAGTGTAGAAATTTCCGTGAAATTTCTACTTGTCCACAAAAAAAATTGATGGTACTGGATTCAGAATTGATATAGCATTGTCAAATTCTATATGAGCAAATACCTATTCAAATACTTGAGGTACATGTTTGTAATCATCAAAGTTCTCAGTCATGATAAGAAACAAAACTATCACTTATCTCATGCCTATTTCATTTGATCTGCTGTGAATTCAAGATATTTTCCTTGTCCTCTGCTACACTGAACTTTTTCACCACGACCTACTAGAACTATCATTTAGGATTTATAAATCATTTCTGATGGTCCGCAAGGAAGTGAAGAGAACTGGGTCAGACTGTGAACGAGCAGCTCGTTGGCTCTTAGAGGAAATTGATTCTAGATTCAATTTGTTCACATTTGAAGCCAAATTTATGAATAACGCTGATCAATCTGGATCTCTCACTTAACAATATATTCCTGTTCTGTAGGATATAAATCTTCTGGGATGAATTTGTTCACGTCATTCAATACAGCTAATAGCATATCAGAAGGTGAATCTAACAGCGAACTGATGAATTCTTTGTACATCCTAGAAGGGCATTGGTCATTAGATGCCTTATTCCCTTAGTATGTTTCTACTGTACGTATTTCGTTCCCTATCCTCATCAGGTTGACCTATTCGAGAATAGAAAATTGGGGTTGCTTCTGTTTGTACCATTAGTGAAAAAATTATATTTTTTGTCAGTAAATGAACAATTTGGTATACTTACTGGTAAAAAATTCCAAAATCCTAGGTCCAATGATTCATAAGTTATAACCCTGGCCATTTTTTGTGCAATTTGCTGTACATATGTTACCAATCAACTATACTGGTGATATAAAAATGAAGAGATACATATGCATCCCTGAATGCATGCCAATTTGTTGAAGCACGATAAATGCTGTTGATATTTGATATAGTGTTTGTATGTATATAAAAAAGAATGTATCTTCGGAAATTGAATTATCATTTCTTGAGAGACAATTGGAAGTTTTTCGGAATTTTCGAAAGTTAGGTGAACGAGGTGTAATGTTCGAATAATAAATTCATAAGGAATACAGATGCCTACAAAATTTTGGAATCAACTGTCTTGTGGTCACCTTTTGAAGAACTTACGATCAATATCCTGAAAAGTGCCTCCATGTATTGTAAAGATGCTTTTCCAAGAATAATGAGGTATTTGGACTAGCAAATATACACATGTCACAAAATGAAACACCCATACGATATTCTAGTTACCATTCGAATCTGTAGGAGACTGGGAAGGGTTGATACAATTTACAATATACAATCACCGCAAATATGAATTTCAACCATGATAATCCATTTGTCGGTGCAAAGTGTGCAAACCTCCCTATATATGGGAGGCTTGATACACTAAATGGGAGGTTTGATACAGTAAGAAATTAGGTATAAGTGATAATAAGAACGCAATGTTTTATTATCAGAACACTACCCAATTGATACATAATCCGCAAGTAAACATTTTTATCTTACATTAGACACCTGCACAAGCTGAATGGCACCATTTTCGACATTCCCATATAGCACTCGACGTCCTGGGGACTTCCAGTTTAGGTCCCATTTAGGTCTGAACGTCCGGGACCTTTTCGAGACGTACTGAAATGGACGTACTGGGTACGTATGATTCCGATGTAATGGGTACGTTCAACTCTGAACATTATCGACTTTTTGTTTACGAGATTGAATGAATTGTTTATTGATAATCGAAATCATTGCATATATAATTTCTACCCTCGATCTCTGAAATTTATTCATATAGGAACCTTGCAAACATAAACATGATACAATGCTCACAATAAATTCATTATTTTCTGGCCCCACCAGATCACGAAACATCTATTTAGGTATTCTCTGCCGTGATTATCTAACTCCATAAAAGTATTGATGTGATGAGTCAATCGGAATTCACACATAATAATGCTTGATGTATACTATCAATCAACAAGTGATCTTCAGAGTAATGGGTTGATCATCTGGCTGGTGATCTAACGAACACCGAGAATCTCGCCACTGATAAACATGATCGATGCCACCCACCCCTTGGGTACAATCAGTGAGACTACCGATATGAAGGGCCATGCCCTAGGAGATCGGCCTCTGAAACGAACGCAACACACTAACATTCACATTCCCTGGCCGACAATAGCCACCTCCGCACAGTTCAGAGGATAGATATATGCAAACCCCCATATAAACACGGTATATAGACTGCATACTCCCCATACTGGAATGTGAAATGTATTTATGTGTGACGTAACTCATTCATTAGATCAAATAAATAGACTTTGAGTTTTTTTTATTGGTGATCTAAAGATCGTGGGACCGGTCCTCGGAGAAAGCGTTTTTAAATTTTTTTTTATTCAAAATAGGACTTTCAACTTTATCCAAGTCTCTTTTTTAACTATCTGAGTGAAAAGAGGCGCATCTACGTTGATTCATGAATCCATGGTCCTGAATGGACGTACTGAGGATGTACAAACGCGCAGAATCTAGACGTCCCAGTAGGTACCTGAACGTCGACCGTACCAAATCTGGACGACCCCAGTACGTACGAAACGTCTTGGCCGGACGTTCTCAGTATGTTTCGGGAACGTGCTCGTGCTATATGGGTTGCTGGCAACGAATCCACTGTTCTCGAGGACGAGAAGCTGAAAATAACGAATTGCAGTAGATGCAAGCTGCATCGTCATCTGCATCAGTGAATGGATCATTCTCGTTCTCGTCCTCAGGATCCGAGTCATCAAATACACTCTTATTTGTTTTTGCATTTCTGTTCAAAAGTTTTCTTTTAAGGTGGGATTTACTACACCCTGCATTGTGTTGTTCGAAAAGTTCACTTTTTTCAGTTTCACTAGTTATTTCTCGTTTAACATGTTATATTTTTGTTTTCGTCTGTTTTTTTTCTCGTCTCATATTATATTCGGCATCAATGGCATCTGTTTCCGGGGTGTCTGGTGCAATTCAGGTCCGGCCAGGCTTTCTGCCACCTGCAAGCAGACGTGGTGCTTGGAATAGATAGTAGCGGTATTTTTCAGAAAAGTGCATTTGAAGTTGACTCCTGTTGGGAAGAAGATGTGCCAGGTTGAGCTGTTGGGTCATCTGTATCCAGTAACTCCTGCTGAGATAACGATGTGCCAGGTTGAGCTGTTGAGTCATCTGTATCCGGTAACTCCTGCTGAGATAACGATGTGCCAGGTTGAGCTATTGGGTCATCTACATCTGGTGACTCCTGCTGAGATAGAGATATGCCGGGTTGAACTGTTGGGAAATCTATATCAGGTTCTTCTTCAGTGTTTTTCCCTACTCCCTGATACGGTCTGTTTGCAACTTCCGCTCCTGCGAGATCGAGTTCTTCAAATAAATGTTGGTTGAAGGGATAAATTCCTGTGGTGAAAAATCCTTTAGTTATATGTGGAGGTGAAAATGCTCTAACATAAGCTAATCCAACTAATTCCGGTAGGTATATGTTTCAATGAAATTGTTCGTCCTGGATGACTGACCATCCATGCATCTGCCTGTTCGTTATAATATCTCTTAAATGGACCAAAAACCGATACGTCCAGTGGCTGCAATCGGTGGCTTTGGGTGAAATATGGCTATCGTGATTGTCGAGGATCAATATACATTTATTTCCTTCAGAATATTTCACATGTTGTATGAAGTGATCTAGGAATTTCACGAAATTATCAATGGTCATCCAACCGCTCTCATGCGTCAGAGCAATGGATCCTGGAGGAGCACCTTGGATCATGTAATGCTGCATTTTCACACGAGGAAATATAAATAATGGAGGCACTGAATTTCCTAATGCATTCATAGCACAACAAACTGTTACTAGTGTTCCACGTTCTGCAGAAGTAGTTTTTGCATTTTTTTTGTCCTTTACGAGCAATGCTCTTCTGGGGTTTGTGAGCAGTAGTCACTCCAGTTTTGTCTAAGTTATGAATGGATTCTGGACCAGAAGGTTCTCTTTTCAGTAGATTGCGCAAATTTTTGTGAAATTCTTGTACATCATGTCGATTGAACGCAGTTGCTCTGCCCAAGCTAGTGGCTTCAGGACTTCTCAATGATAATTGAGTATGACGTGACATGAAACCTTATAGCCAGTCGTAGGAAGCACACTCGTTCTCCTTCCAATTTTCTGGTAATTTTTTATCGTTTTCTTCGCCAAACTGATACGCGAATTCTCCTGTTTGCTCAGGTGTGAAACCATAGTAAAGGTTTGCAGAAGTGAGCAAATATTCCGATAATAGCGATTCTTCATGAGGTGTAAAAATTTGTGACGTGACAAAATTTGGTGAGAAAGTGACACCTTTATCTTGTTGGTATTTGGAAACATATCTTTTCAGTGTCATTTTGTCAACATTGTACTTTGTGGCAGTAGGCCTTAGTCCTTTATTTTCATTCACTACTTCATGCACTGCACTTCTAAAATCATCTGGGGAATACTTCGTTCTACCTTGGGATTTCCATTTGAACGGCATCTAGAACAATGTACTCAATTAACCTGAAAAATTACTGTGAAAATTCCATAAATTGTTATGAATTTCAAAATGAATAAATCAAATATGCATTCCCTTCATATAGGGAGGTTTGATACGTGTATCAACCATCTCGACGCAAACTGTATCAAACTTTCCGGGACGACAAATTTGGGGAATATATGACGTTAATGTATCATGATATTTGGTTAAAGATCTGAACTACTGGTCTCTATACGCGCTTCAAGCTCAATGTAATAAATTTCGTATTTTTTTTCTGTTAAATAGATAAAGCCTTAGGTTTATTAGGCGAAAACTTACATCGAATAGATAGTAAACACACTTTCATCTTGAAAACTTTCAAGCGTGACACAGTCGTTGCTAGATGTTGTCAGACACTGTTTCAACAGTCACAGTCGGCACTGCACGCGGTTACGCCTTTTTTAAGGGACCGTGGTGGGAAATTTAAACGTGTATCAAACCTCCCCACGTATCAAACCTCCCTAGTCTCCCTATTATTGATAAATCCCAATTTGATTGACACTGATGAGTGACAGGCGTTTCCAAGATTGAAATGTAAGTCAAGCTGATTTATTTCTCTAGTCATTTGGCTCATCCACTTATCGATGTATAAATATTGCAAAGTAGATTTTCACTCGGTGTATTCCAAGGATATTCTTTAGATATTTCAAGTTTTGACAAAATGTGTACACATTCGTTCGATTGAATTTGAAATAAGTGACTATTTTCATTTCGGAATTAATCATATTTGTTGATATCTTCACATGGTCGAATTGCGCGTATAAAGAGCCTACCAGAAATGTTTTATTATTCGCGTTTTCTCCAAATCTCAACGCAAGCCGCACGTAAGTATTGTATGAATGAAAAATACCCTATGCACACCAATGGATATCTGTAAGTAGGATACGACCATAGCTGGGACTTTATCTAAATCGATCTCATCATTAGGTTGCACCATATCTTCCGCAGCCACACCCATGTGAGAACTAAGTCAACAGTGTCGGAATTTTGGATGTACGGTCGGCAACAGGCGGACCACGGTCCCTCGAAGGGTCGAAAGATGGAGGACCCTAAGGCCCCTTGCACACGAGCGGTGTATTTGCCAGGCGGTAATTCTGCTGGCTGGCAGAAAAATCGTGTATGATTTGCACACGGAAGACGGTGAGTAAGTGCGCCAGTCAGAACGGTGGTACACATGGATTTTCGCAAGAAAATTGTGGTTGCGTACGCCCTGCACAGACATCGAGAATATAAGAAGGCACGAGCTAGGAAGTTGTGAATTTATCCATTAATGGGAGAGCGAAAAGCAGTGGGAGCATTTCACACATCATTCGTTTCGTTAAGAGCAGACGAGAGGACATTTTCCAAATATTTTAGAATGCCGATTTCATAATTTCATTTTTCAGTTTTTTTGTCTTCTGTCTATCTTCAAACTCTTCGGTGGTCTTGTCCCACAAAACCTGCCTTTGCTTCACCGCCATGATAAGCAGTTTGATTTTGAAACAATTCCTAGAATGAATCATGCTGATCTCTCAAGGACACTGGGACGTATTTCGTTAAACAGATAACGAATACTGAAAAACCTTTGACAATCAACTCATCCAACGAGCCTACAGGAAACGTTGAATTTGGCACAAATACAAAGAAACAGGCGATCCTCACGACTACGATGTTCACCGTTCCTTGTCCAATGCACACTCCGAAGACATCAGGCAAGCAAAACAACGTTATAAATCAGACCTTGTTAAAAAAGGTACGAAAGAAATCCCAAAGTACACTTGAAGTCAAATGCTCCTGCGGAAAGTTTATGTTCTTTGGAATAAAATTGATTCATAAATAATCTCATCATTCTGTATAATTTTGTTGTGATTGGAGGTTGTTGAATGTCAGTAAAAAACTCAGAAATCTGTCTTGTCTGTGCTGATATTTTTCAAGAGAAGAACGGTTTCAAACCAGTGCAAACTCCGAAACCTAGTGCAAACGCACACATAGTGGTCCTTCAAGATGAAGAACAGCCCTAAGAATGTCCGCCAAATCATTACCTCCGAATGAACAATCAATCAGAAGAAGTGGGAGGATAAACAGAGGTCAACCGCCCTCTCGATTTATGATTGATATGGAGGAGAAACAAAATGGAAGAAAGGGTGATGAAAAAAGAGAAGAGAGGTCAACAAAAAATAAAAACGTAATGTCCGACGATGAAAAATCTTCCTCTAATGTGAAAAATAGCAAATCTATGTCAAGAAAGTCCATCATGGAAGATAAAAACTCACACGTAACGTTTTCGTCGAAAACTAAATCTAGCGCTAGCGCTTTGTCGAGTACTGTGAGAAGAAAACAACTAGAATTAGATTTAGAGCAAGAAAAAGAATTAGCGGAAATAGAAATGGAGCAGTTGGAGCTGAGAAAAAAATGTGATTGAAAAGGAAATAGCTTTGAAAAAAAACGGAGTTAGATGAAAAATGTCAATCCAGTCGTGCATCCACTCGTGCATCTACTCGTGCATCCACTCGTGCATCTACTCGTGCATCCACTTGTGCATCAATTAACAAAGGTGATGTTGATGATGTCCGAACAGTTACATCCGAATCTTCGTATGTCCAAAGATGGGTCAACTCTATGGATGATCTTCATCCTTCAAATCACGTCCAAGAATATATCGAAGTGAAAAAATTCATGGGACGCCAAACCTTCAGTAAAGATCTTCCAACCTTTTCGGGAGAGCCTGGAGAATGGATGAATTTCATTACTTAGTTCAACGACTCATCACGTATCTGTGAATTATCAAACGCTGAGAATATCATCCGACTTCAGAAAAGTTTGAGAGGCAAAGCTAAGGAGTCTGTCAATGCCCTTTCAAGCTTCACCCAGGAAGTTGATGAGATCATCAAAACCTTACGAAATCGATTTGGTAGGCCAGAAACTATCATTCAAGAGCTAATATAGTCAGCGGTTAAAATTCCTATGATGAGAGACGACAAACTGAGTAACATTTTTGACTTTTCAATCAAAGTGAAGAATCTGGCAGTGACACTGAAAAGTCTGAAAGGTCAAGAATACTTAACAAACCCTCAGCTTTTGAATGATCTCGTTGATAAGCTGACTCCTGCTTTGAAAATGGAATGGGGACGGAATATCGTTGAGAAGAAAAAAAATGAAGCACCTGGTGAACTCATCACGATCATGGATTCCTTCGAGTGGTTAGAAGAAAACAGTGAAGCAGCGACAGAAAAAAAGAAATATATATGTACGACTTCTTTACATGATGAAAAGCCAATATTGAAATGCAAATTTTGCAAAAAAGAAGGACATAAAGTGGAGGAATGTGACGATTTCAAGAAATTAGATGTAGAGTCTCGATGGGAATGGGTGAAGAGGAGCAGAGTTTGTTTTAGCTCAGTTGAAATCATCGGTCCAGATGGAAGAATTGATACTTACGCTCATTTTGACGAAGGTTCAACGGTAACTATGCTGGATGAGGCTGCAGCTATGAAAATTGGTGCCGTCGGACCTACAGAGGTACTGAAAACCACATGGATGAATTCAATGACTAGTGAGGTGTGGAATTCACGGAGAGTAACCATAAGCATCAAAGGACAGAATAGTGATACAGAGTACGTCATGTCTAATGTTCGTACAGTATGCGATTTGTGTCTTCCTGTTCAAACTGTGAATATGAAAAATATCGCCAAGAATTGTAAATATATCAACCAAGTTAACTTGCCGTCACTGGTGAATACAAAACCCCTCATTCTAATTGGACAAGACAACATCGACCTGATTATTGCCAGAGAAGTCTACGAAGGAGGAAAAAACTAACCCATTTTGTTTGAGTCTACATTGGGATGGGTGGTACATGGAAACATCCAAAAACCTCACTCAGGTCGCATCGATGAATTTTCTCTATTTGTTCATCATGAGAACGACGATCTTCATGAGTTGGTGAAGAATTCATTCGAAATCGATAATCTTGGTATCGTTAATTGTCAAAATCTTCAAAATTCATCAGATTAACGAGCCACAGAAATCTTAGAAAAAACTACTAGAAGAATAAGCTCGAACAGGTGGGAAACCGGGCTGTTATGGAGAAGCGACGATGTCCATTCACCGAATAAAAAGACATCAGCAATAAACTGACTGCTCTCCATCGAGGAAAAAATGGACAGAGATGCTGAATTCGCCGAAGAGTATGAGAGTATGAGAAGAGTTATGTCCTGAAGAACTACGCAAGAAAACTGTCACCTATGGAGGTGAAACAGCAAAAGAAAAACATATGGTACTTGCCACATTTTGCAGTAATCAACTCCAATAAACCTGGAAAAATTCGTTTCGTCTTTGATGCTGCTACAAAAACCATGGGAGTCAGTCTCAACGATGTCCTCCTCAAGGGGCCAGACTTGCTCAACTCGTTACTTGGTGTCATGTTCAAATTCAGGCAGAGGAATATTGCTTTTACAGGAGACATAATGGAAATGTTCCACCAAGTACAGATTATAAAAGAAGACACATGCTGTCAGCGTTTCTTGTGGAGAGAAAGAGAAAGAAATAGAGAACCTGATGAATATGAAATGACTTTTGGGTCCGTATCTTCACCAACGTCTGCCCAATAGGTCATGAGGAGGGATGCTATGGAGTTTGATACAGAATTACCTGAAGCTGCAAGAGCCATCACAGATCTTCACTACATGGACGACTACCTAGACAGCGTAGACACTGAGGAGGAAACCGAAATTCAAATAGCCGATGTTATTGAAGTCCATCGTCGAGGAGGTTTCGTGATAAGGAAATAGTCATCGAACTCCAAGGAAGTCGTGAAAAGTATTCCAGAAGAGCTTAGAAGCCTGCACTCGAAGAATATGGACCTTGAGGAAGCAACCGCATTGCCTATTGAGAGGATTCTGGGTTTGATGTGTGATCCAATAGAGATGAGTTTTCATTTTCCATGAAATGAAAAAAAAACTGACCTGGGTGCCCTAGCTGGAAGGAATGATGCAACGAAGCGTGAAGTTCTCAAGATAGTCATGTCTATTTTCGACCCCTTCGGCTTCCTGGGTGATTTCACTATAAGAGCAAGGATTTAACTTCAAGACATTTGCGTCAAAAAACGGATTGGGATGATGTAATGGGCGTGTACACCTTAGTAGAACTTTCAACTCAAACCATGTTTATAATGATCCTTTTAAACATAAATAACGATTGGCGACATAATTCCATCTAAAAATTAACTGGAATGTTTTATTTTTGGACTCAAATAGTAGTACCTTCTGAAAACGGACCCTCTTTATGACGTAGAAACCTCATCTCGCGTGGAACCAATGAGCGTGACCCATAGAGTGACCCATGTGTGACACTTATCACTGTTGCCATATCATCTAAACAAAATATCCGAGAGATCGAAATCGATATTAAAATATCTTTTGATATCAACTACCACTACTGCAGAAAAATATATTCAACTTGTCGATGGTAGGTTGAATCATTAGAATATAAACAATATCTAAACAACGAAATTTCTCAATCTCAAAACCATTTGCACCATGACAATTTCACAATAATCCAATATATTTCATGAACGCAGCAACATTGCTTTGTTGACCCGTTTCACATGGAGCTGCATTTGCATCGAGTCTCGAATTCCGATTCCGAAGTTATTTATGTCGTCTAAAATGAGAAGAGAAGACACGTAATGAAATTAACCTTCAAATTTTGCTTTATATCATATTAATACATAATAATATTATTGATATATTGAATACAAACATGAACGTTGAATCAGGATTTGTAAAAGGCTCATCAGATAATCTACCGAAAATTGATTTGGAAATGGTTGATTATTTTTATGTCTCTAACATACTAGAAAATCTCCACAGTTCCTCAGTGCTGAAATGAGGAATAGAAAATCTGAAAGGTAAGTTCCACAATATTCAATCAATTCTCATTGCTTGTACCTATTATAGTTGCATTGGAAAATTGTTCACCTGAAAGGATATTTAACATCAGAAACCCATCATATGGAGATTCCGAGGGAGAATTCTCATTAAATCAGTCACTGATCGATATGTTTACCTATGCAACAATATGATCAATTGGTATGAAACAATGTCATTCCCAAGACTAGATACTGCTTGCAACTCCCCCTGAATGTTCTTCTAGGAGATGAATCATTCATTCTTCAAGCAATTTCCCTATGAATTTCTGCAAAGCGAAACTACTACTATAATATTGTGTTTACCCAGTGAGGGGCGAGATTTGTTCTTAAAATTCCCAGCTAAATGATGTTTTTTAAATTGCAATTAGGCACAGAATATTTCTCAATCATACTTTTGTCGAAATATTGATATTGACATACACCTCAGTTCCAGTAGCGCCAAGAAATTTTAACCCACATCAGGAATATACTATCACTTCATGAGTCATTGTCATGAAAACTTCTTTGTTTACGATCCCAATAGAGGGCATTCATGGCCTATAAGCTTTATGGGTAGTTAAGATTTCCCATTAAGATGGTTTTTATTGTTATTTCGAGGTGTGAAAGGGACAACAATACTTCTTAGTGCATGCTGCCTTAGGATGAAGTGTTATTGGATCAGTGTTAGTGTGCTTTCTAATTAGTCCAATACCATCTATGCCTAATGAAAATTTATTTTTATTCCTATGCGATCATGTAGATGAGACAAAATTGATTTGGTAATAAAGGATCATCAGCAATGAGAGATGCAAATTCAAATAACGCTAATTTGTGAATATTTGCCGTTAATATAGACAGAACCTGGCACTAAGGGAAATTCCGTCATCAAAAATGTCGCTATTTCTTGCCTCTATTATGAAAAATCCTATAACAATAACGCATTTTTGAATGGAAGCAATACACTGAAATTCTATGGCAGTCATAAAGATTTTGCCAAAGGCACAACTTGGTGTATTGATATCGCTATCAGGCAGTCAGTCTGGGATAGTATACAATTTTTGAGAATTTCATGAATAAAAACACCTTATATGACTGTTGCTGAAAGTTTTTTTCTTGCAATAATTGAATCATCGCATGAAACCACACTCGCTTTAGAGATAATTCAACTGTCAATTTGCCACAAGAGAGTTTGTATGCAGAAAAAAGTCGGTACTCGAAATAAGGATAATATGGGTTTATTCAAATCCTATATATATTTGATCTCGATAAAATTTGTTTGGGTTGAACATCGTTACTGCCAATCGAAAAAATCGATTTGTTAATGTTGAATATCAGGATCATTTGAAAGGAGCATTGCAATTCATCAAATACTAGATTTAGAATATAATTATATGCTTGCTACAAATTATAACAAAATGACCTTTTGACATTAGAATTAAAAAACACTATTCTCCAGAATATATTTTTTCCGCAATTATATTCTTGCTCAATTGGTGTGGAGTAGCTCATCAAATATCTAGAGAGCTCAGGGATCATTGATGATGGACAATATGGCAAGCTTCAACAGATATGCTCTGGTGTTAGATTTATCGAAGACATTCGACCGTGTTTGGCACCAAGGACTGCTCCTCGAACTACTATCATGAGGAAATTGAGAACTCACTACGAAGGCAGGCCAATGCTGTCAATAAAGATCTGACAGAAATTACAGCCTGGGAAACCAACAATTTAGTTATATTCAATGCCACCAAAACTCGAGCCTGTATTCTTCCTAGACCATCATTTCCACCATATCTATGCTTGATATTACCATCAGCAATACTCTCTCATGAGAAAATCATGTTCGAACTATCGCAAAAGCAGTTAAATAGGAAGTTGGATTCTTGTTTCGTGCTAAGATCTACTTCACACCCCAACAACTCTTTATGATTCACAAAGCACAGATACGGCCAAAGTCAGAGTAATGTTTCCATGTATGGGGCTCAGCCCCCAACATATGCTGATGCTCTCAGATTCCATACAGAGAAGATCTATTCGCCTGGTGGGTGATGCCATACTCACTAATTCTTTCACCTCACTAGAACATCGTTAAAAAACCGTCGACCATTCACTTATTTAAAGATATTTCCACGGGAAATGTTCCTCTCCCTATCCTCCCTAGGTACGTACGATGTTACAGATAAAAAAATCATTCGAATGAAATGAATATCTGTATTGTTCTTCTTTTATTCCGATGTTTCCGATCAAATAGGATTAAGGGACTCATTTATTTCGTATATAATTGATCAGATCCAAAGATATTTCAATGTCTATGTGAGTGGTGTATCAACTATATGGTTGATAATGATCACGATCTCGGCCCTCTAACAAGAATTTCACTATCAAACCTCTAAACTCAAATGTCACTCTGTATATCTTTTTTCTCAATATGTACTCAAACATAATTGTATCTTGTCTAATAGTTACTTGTACACATATATTTCAGTCTGTATTTGTTCTTGATGTTTTGTTTATTTGTTCGTTAGCTTTATCAAACTTTCCTACCGTACACTGTTTCGCTAACCATCCCAACATCTTCAGAAGAAGATTAAAACTCCTATTTCATCCTATTCTAGTGTGCAACGAAATAAATAACGCTAACCGCCAAGTCATGGTTCCTTCTGTATCATTTGAAACTTTTTCTGTAGTGTAGGTTGGTTATAAAATTTGTATTGTATTTTTGTATGGAATTCGAAGAAATGAAAACGTACATTTTTTAATGTTCTCGAGGAATTTATCTTCGAAAGTTTTATTTGCTGATCCTGGATCATTTGAGTCAACTGTTAATTCCTAGTTTGCACCTTCAAATTATTTAATCAATTTGTTATAATTAGTGAATTCATTGGATAGGTTTGGATTTTGATTATTGATTTTTTTTTCGAAATCCTATAACACATGCTATCGACAAAAATAACAAATAATGATCATTTAACGCACATTTGGAAATAATAGGATGGATCTGAATGTTTTTCTTAATTTTTTTGGAAAGTTTGACTTATTGGCGTAATCAATGAGAATGCTAGATTTACGGGGTTCAGCCACCATGCAAATATGTCGTTGTGAACCGATGTATCAGATATGTGTATATAGTATCAATATTTATGTCACCCATAAAAATTTGTTTCTGTTTGTGTGAAAAAGTACGATTCAACATCCTATAAGTATGTTCCTATATAAGATCATTAGATGAAGGGTGACGATATGAAGCAGATAATACGATACATTACCCAGTGAAAATGATACCCTTAATAATAATAATAATAATAATAATTGGCCTTTAATGGGTTAATTTCGCTCAGATGGTTGATGGAACTACAATACTTGATAATATCCTTCGTTATGTACATCTATACATTATAAGATCGTAATTGTTGAATTTATATGATGAAAAATAGATGAAATGAAAATAAATCCTTTATACGTAAATTGTATATTTGACAAACTTCAAAATCAAAATCATATACATAGTGATAAACAAAATGTATCACAACAATATCCAATGATATCTTGATTTCCAACATTCTTCCCCCTTTTGCAATTTGAATAAACTAAAGGACGAAATTGCAAAATAATCAGAACGAAATTGCAAAATAATTAGAACTTGAACCTATTTGGAGCATTTATAACCCGTCCGCTTCTGGTGATTGTTGGTTTCATCACAGTAACTTCTTCCTCTTCTTCATCGCTGGGAATCTCTTCTAGTTTTTCTGTAGCTTCTTGTTCCTTGTTTTCGTTTCTCTGAACAAAAACATTTGCTTGTTCGGGACTTCTCGTGTGAAACAATACTCGGGCTTCCTGCTCTTCACATATTTCCAGAGGGTACAACTGTTGGAAAGGTCGAATAATTTCTCCATGTCCAACTCTTACTCTGGCTACTCGCGGAATTCCATCTCTTCCAGGAACAATTTCTAGAATTCTTTCTTAGGGCCAATTTAGGCGTTTTGTGTTGTCTGATGATATATACACAATATCTCCTTTCTTCAAACTACTACTCTTTCTCTTTCCGATATGCACAAGTTCTGCTAGATATTCTTTTCTAAATCGAGTTCGAAATCCATCTCTGATCTTTTGGAGGTATTGATATCTCCTCTTCGGGTGATTTCTGTCAATATTATCGAGATCTGGTGTTTCATTGCTACAAATATCTTGAATGAACATGGGAGGGCTAAGGGGAACGAGGTAATTCTCATTCTCCGATATGTAGGTTAACAGTCAATTATTGATAACAGCCTCACAGTCGCATAAAATTGTAATCATCTCTTCATAGTCAACCAATGCCTTTCCCAAATTACGTCGAAGCAGTTCTTTTACAATTCTCACTAACCGTTTCTACCATCCTCCCCACCAAGCTGCATTTGGAGGATTGAGAATCCATCTAATTCACTTGACTGATGTAATTGCGAGTTCCGAAGAAATTTGTTCTATTATCCGAGAAAATTATCGAAATGCTGCCCCTTCTAGCTAGAAAACGCCGTAATAATAGCATAAAACTATCTGTTGAAAGGGACTTCACGAGTTCGAGATGAATCGCCCTATACACAGCACAGGTGAATAACACAATCCCACATTTTTCCCCAGACTTTGAATATAGTGGACCAGCTAAATCTACACCTGTAATTTCGGATGATGATGCATCTTTTATCCTTTCCCTGGGAAGCAGTGCGAATGAATTTTCTACAAATTTACTCTTGAATCTTTTGCAAATAGTTCATACTGAAATAACCCTTTTAGTTGTACTTCTTGCTCGAAGTATCCAGTAATTTTCTCTAAGAATACAAATGAGTGTTTGTACTCCTGCATGTTGATTCATTCGGTGTTTCTCAAATATCATCTTCTCGACAATCTCATGCTTACTTGGGAGTATTATAGGAAATCAAAAATTGAAAGGGTCATCTCCTGAAACAAGTTTTGTCCTAATCCTCAATAGACCTGTCTCGTCTTGATTTATTTCTATCTTCAAAATGTTCTTTTTGTATCTCAATATTCGAATTTCACTATCTTTTATTTCTTCAAATGACAAAGCACCCCGACTCTTATTATTCCTACTTGATGAATTATTTATGAACCTCAACATCCAAGCAACCATTCTCACAATTTTGAGAAAAATAGTTGAGTTCTTTTATGAATATATCTACCATACCATACCATAGAGTCGGTCCAAACAAATGTTTTCAGATTAGTGAATTCTTCAAGCTTTTTCACATTTTGATATAATCTCACCTCTATGACACAAGCTAAGAGTTCTAATCTGGGAATAGTTATATCCTTTGACGCTACTCTAGATTTAGCTTGAATTATCAATATAAATTCGAATGTAAATGCATGATGCATATGCTAGTTTACTGGCATCACAAAATAAGTGAATCGATGAATTCTCAAAATTGAATGATTTCCTTAAACTAATTGATCTAGGTATACTACAAAGATGTGATAAATTATTTTATTTATTTATTTATTTATCTCAGTTATTGCATTACATTCTCTTCTTCATTGATACATTTCATACAAATAATATATAAAGTATAAATAATTCTCTAGTAGGAATGACATGAATGATCAGACAGTAATTCCTGGTATAAGATCATTCATGAAGTATTATCGACTGTTGTATAATTGAAATTACAAATAGTGAACAAAACCTTCATATCATCAAGATACAGTCATATTATAGTGAACAAGAAGGGGAAAAATGAAAACAGTGAAAAAAAAAAGAAAAAAGGAAATCCATAGTCTTTCAGCTTTGATCATTCCTTTGCATATAATAGTTATTTATGCAACAAGTACAAAAAGTGAATGTTTATTATATAACAACTTCTGCACGAGTTGCATACAACATTTTTTCTACGTTCATGCAAAAAGCAAAAAATGATTTATTGAGGTGCGGCACTAGGTACAATTCTGTTAATTGTCAGAATTAATTTTTGACTGACGTTTCTATAACCACAGTTGCAATACAAAAAATGTTTGTCATGATGACAGCACGTTGAAGTAGAATGGCAGATGAGTGCAATAAAAACTTTATCGCACTAAGTGCAATAAAGAACTTCTTTTTCCACTAAATATAGTTCAATAAAGGTCTGCTTTTTGCATGAATGTTGAAAAATATGATTCTTAACTTTATTTTCGAATTGCAAAATATTTGGGCTGTTTTTGATATCATCTGGTAAATTATTGAATTTCGAAATCGCCTCATGTGTAAACTTTTTTTGTCCAAGTTTAGAATTTGCAGCTTCAAGATGAAACAAGTTATATTGTCTAGTGTGATGATCATGAATTTCGGAATTCCTGATTAATATAAAATTTGATTTAAGCTTTTTGTTGATGATATTATAGGAAATTTTGAGAGTATTGATCGAAAAGTGCTCTTAAAAAGAAAATGTGTTTGTTTCCTCATACAGTTGATTCGTTGGAGTATCATATGGAAGACGATACAATACTTTCAATGCCTTTTTATATAGAACAGAAATTTTGTTGAAACTATTTTTGGAAGAAGATCCCCTAATATTTATGAGATAGTTAATTCGACTGAGTATATGTGAATAGAGAATAATATTTGATGTATATGTACTAAGTATAGGACATCTTCTCGAAGCACCAATAATGGGACATACTTTTCCTATGAGGATGTCTATATGCTTTCCCCATGTTAATTTCTCATTAATCCAAATACCAAGGTATTTGGTATGGACAGTTTGTTTCAAACGCTCATTTTTTATTCTAATATTCAGATCAAAATTTTGTTCATTTCTTTGACGAAAAATCATGTATTGAGTCTTATTACTCTTATTAGAATTGAGAGAAAGAAGATTGGAATAAAGCCATTTCTCAACTCTTTTCCAGTCCTCATTTATGATATGTTCCAGAACTACTGGGTTTTTATTCTCATATAGAAGCACTGTATCGTCTGCATGTATGGTATAGTTTCCTATCAGATTCATTCTGTCAATATTTTGAATGTATAATAGATAAAGAATAAAATTGGACCCATTACTGATCCTTGAGGAACCCCTTTGTTTAAATATAGTATCTTAGACTCACAGTTATTAATTTTAGTTATAATAGTTCTATTTTCAAGATATGATTTCAAGAGATCGTGTCCAATTCCTCTGATTCCCATAGAAGCAAGGTTTTTCAGAAGTATATTGTGGTCAACTGTATCAAAAGCCTCTTTTATATCCATGAAAATCGCTACTACATAATTTCCTTTGTCAAGTCTGTCCTGAATGAAATTGATTACTTGTAGCACTGCAGATTATGTACTACTATTTTCTTGAAATCCAATTGTTACGGTTTCACTTTGATTTAAGGTAAGTATGTGCACAGACTAGAAGCAGAGTTATCTAAAATCCTTTATTCAATCGTTATACAGATCATTTAGGTATCATGATTGATATTCCATCTTCATTCGAGTACTGCTTAGATCCAGCAGACCTGGAAAATAATGAGAAACCATTAATAAAAGGAATCATTTCCCCATTGTTACTTACCCATGCCATCAACTTCGATATCCTCGGTCCGATCTCTACTGATGTGGGCTTCCTCTGGTCCAAATCTGTGAAATACATATATATCGGTGAATTATCAACAACATTTGCAATATAATGATCTTACCTTGTAGAAAAATCAAGTAGTAGAAAAATAATAACATTGATCCATCATTAACCTTACTATATTAGTTGAAGGTTATTACTAGTCTGGACTCTGGGTTTTGTCATCTTCTTCTTCTGCTCCATTTGGAATACCTAGTTAGTCCTCAACCTGAAAATAAGATAACTGCTAACTCAACCTAATAACCTAAAACGGTATAACCTGACAAGTGGGTCATTTTGGCGGGATTCTGGGAAAGTCCCGCCAAGATAGTGATATTTGACAGGGCTTTTTCTGATAACCTATGAAGGTATTGAAACGTGCCATCGCATTATTGCGGATTTAAATTGTATAATCAAAACTTACTAGGAAATATAAGTAGTCAAAGGACGGTCCACTGCCTACTACCTGCCAAGGGATAAAATTCCTAGTCAGAATTTGATTATCAGATATCATTTTCTCAACTCGCTGTAGTTGATACATCTGGCCACCTGCGAACAAGGTATGGGTTGAATCAAGCATTTCTGCAGCTTATTTGATACATTTCTACATAGTAGCATTATTACTTGCAGGGCCAACAAAAACGATTTCTAGTAGTCAATAAGTGTACTTACTGCTATAACCACAGAGACTTATATTATTGCCTGCTTTGCTTTTGCTTTCTGCATGGTACCCTGGGTACACCAGCCTGCATATACCTCCTGCCTAGCATGTCAATTGTAGTTTTAATACAGAGGGTAGCCAACAACGATTCGACCTGTGGATCAGAAGCTGACTTGAGCAGGCCAGACTGCTTATATCTAGCACTTACCTGTCTTACTTGCTGTGGGACACTCCTGCTCCAAGCTGCCACTGTCACCTCTAAAAATCCTTCAAAGTGAGCTGTATCTAGTCCTTCTTTTAGTTGCACTAATTCAGGATATAATGCATTGACCTCACCCAGTATTAGCATAGTTTAAGTATAGTCTATCTAGTGATCAACCTGTACACTTTTGGTATCGATACCAGAGGGAAAGCTGGGTAAGTTTCCACTGCAACTTGCAATTTGGATTGTGTTATTATGGTTTCATCTGTAATAGTCATCACTTGCTGCTCATAAATCACTACTTAAAGTTCTCAGAATTAACCACCACTTACCACCATATGAAGTGAACCAACCTCAACCAACAATAAAGGAATATTGTACTTTTACACCCACCCCCTGAGTTTTATTATTCACATAAGTAGATACCCATTGTTTTTAGTGCCCCCTTTTCAGGGACTAAGCAAACAACGTTATACAATTCTCAAATGGTTTCACAATGATAATTGATGGTCGCAGTTAGTAAAGACGGACTGAACCTCACACCAAAAACGACTCTACAATGTTTATATATTTTCCTTCGACGTTGGGTAAGTATAATCATGCCACCAAAAAAATCTAAAAAAATTCCTGTCATCTGTATTCGAATTAATTTGAAGAAAAGCTTTTTCAATATCTGCTGTAACTCCTATCAATCCTATCCTGAATTTCGATAAAAGTAATGGAATATCTCAATCAAATTGGGCCCTGTAAGTAAACAACTGTTCAAAAAATTACCATTCTCATCGTTGGCTGATGCATCGAAAACTGGTCTTATCTTTGTGGTCCTACTGGATTCTTTGAAGACAGCGTGATGAGGTAAGTAATATATAGTGTCAGTGTTTGTCTCCTCACGTTCCTCAACTTCTTTTATTATACCTCACTTTTCCCATTCTTCAAAAACTCTTCCATAGTCATCAAATTTCTCTATGGTGATCAGTTTCTTTGTAGTGGACTGTAATCTAGCTACTGCAATCTGCTCATTATTCGAAAGATTGGGCTGTTTTTCTATTCAAGGAAGACATACTTGATATCTACCATCTGCATCAATCCTAATAGTATTGTTGAGATGTTTGATTGTCTCTTCCTCAAGCTGTTCTTTGGGCTTGACCTCAGCTGGATCTCTAATACCTAGAACATCTAAATCCCATAAATCCGTCAACGAATAACTAGCGAATCCTGAAAATATTTCTCTATTCTGATTTGATGTATTTTCTTGTCCTATCAGAGTCCATTCCAGGTGAGTTTCAATCGCGACTAAGTCATTGATTTTCTCAATATTGCCAGTTTATAATTTTCCAAATATATCAGCACCTAACAACAGTCCAATTTCATTTGGGACATTTCTTGTGCAGATATCGCTGACAATAATATTTTTTCTTTTCCGAAAATCAATGCATTCTCCGTTTTTTAGTTTAGGTAAGGTATAACAGATTTTATCCTGATCTAAGACCGATAACTTAACTTCGTAATCTTCATTCATGCTTTGAACAATGATTTCATAGATTCTATGATTTTTTGGATCATTTTTCACACCACCAAATACACCTTGTATAATATTTTCTTCACCAGTTTTGGTATAGCCTAATTCTTTCGCAGATGTTGACAAAATGTATGACCTCTGTGAACCAGAATCTACTGATGCGCGTAACAGTTTTTGTTCGTTATTACATACAAGTCGAACTATGATAGTTTGTGATAAAGTATCAGAAATAACATTCGTTGTCAAACTATTTTCAACTTTTCCATCGTCCTTTTCAACTATTAGTTTCTTTTCCTTGCCCAATTCCGAACATAATATAGGTTGATGTTTTCTAGTACATATCAGGCATTTAATAAAAAGTCTACAATTTTTGCTCACATGATCAATTTTCAAACAGGAAAGACAAGCTCTTTTACTTAAAACCTTAGCTTTTCTCTCCTCAAGAGTAAGATTTTGAGCTTCCATACAATCTTGGCTAGTATGTGAATCTTCAAAAAATAGACAAAATAGACAAATCGGATTTTTTTACCTTCATTCGAGTGATGTTTTGGAGTACTTACAGAATGAAGTGGAGAAGCTGTGTACAATTCCAATTTCTCCAGTTTCGGCTGTTTTCTTCTCTGTAGATTCCTATTCTGACTTCTAGGTTCTAGGGTGACTTATAACTCCAAAAGCGGCTTGTGCAAGATCGATCCTCAGTTCCGATTCAACTTCTCTTTTTAGAAAATCTAGTAACATGGACAAAAAATTAGTATTTGAATTAATTTCATATGAATGATTTGGCTGGATTGCTTGTTTATGGGTACTGCGGTGTCGTTCCCAAATTTTGAAAATATCATTGAATATTGCCGATTCAACTAAAGGAAAAATCATTGCTGAATATTTGTCGCTTATTACACCCAGAGATTCCAACGCCCTTAGTTGGGTTTCTAACCCATCATGAAGATCAGAAAGAGACATACCTGCATCAATATTTGTACCTTGTTTGAGAACCAGACCCAATAATTCCCGCACATATACCTCGATCAAGAATTCATCTTGCTCTCAATGAATCCAGCGCTTTTGAGTAGTTTGTTGCAGATGGTGGGAAACTCTGTCTATCAATTTTCTTGCTTCTGTACCTTCCTCAGTTGCTTGGAGTAGATATTGTAATTTCTCTTCAAAATCTATATTTTCATCGTCGTGAATCTTCCCAAACTGCCCCCAGAAGCCGATCCAATTCTTCACGTTACCATCAAATTTCTTCAGCTCTAACAATGGTAACTTGAACCTCCTCTTTTCTTTCCTCTTAGTTTTTCCACCGTATGATTGTTGTTGATCTACTTGCCTCGAACGTTCATTACTGAGGTATTCACATTCCGTTCTATAATTTATTATTCCTTCTGTTGGGTTTGACCAATACATCTCTGAACGTATATTTTCATCAAATGCAAAGAGTCTGTCGCTTTTGTCTTCTAGCTGCCTCAAAAGAGCTCGCACCTCTTGATCCATTAACTTGAGTTTAATTGCGTCGTATAACTTCTCACTAGTTTTCTTGAATAGCCGTCGCAGTTGATCTCTTTGCATCTTCAAATTTTCCATCTCGAGTCCTGTCACGGTCGCCAAATTGTTGAATTCATATGATGGAAAACCAGATAAAATGAAAATAAATCCTTTATACGTATGACTTTTCGTAAATTGTATATTTGACAAACTTCAAAATCAAAATCATATACATAGTAATAAACAAAATATATCACAACAATATCCAATGATATCTTAATTTTCAACAGTTATTCTGGTTGAAGCGTGATTCATCATATATCATGTCGAAATGAGTTGTGCCAATTTCATCAATCAATTCCATCTAGGTTTTTTCTCAAACTATCATTTCAATGAAATATATTGCGATAAAATGCTCACCTCTGAAATATGCCTTATTTTCTTCTGGTCTGTCAAGAACATGTGTTCCTATTTCTTCGTGGTCTTCAATGTCATTCGAAAATTCTAGCATAGTTTTTGTAGTATCACTCCCTATATATAGTTCAGTCATCAGAGTTTCAACCTAGTCGGCCAAGGGATGGTCTGACAAGGGATGACGGGGATTTGGCAGTTCATAGACAGATCTTCAATAGTCAGAGACTTTCTATGTTGTTATGCTCTGATATAGTTCTGTGAATCAAATGAACGTTCGAACTACTCTATTACGACATTTGGCGACGAGGATGATCGCGAATCTTGAAGCCGCAGCACATTCAGACATGAAAGGTTTTCATTTCGATAAATTTTCCCCAGATAAGGAGGAATGGGAATACCATCTACAACGTTTCGAGGTGGAGCTCGGAATTCATGGATTTGACGTTGCTGGAAATGAAACAGCAAAGAAGAATCTACTACTAGCTGAAGTTGGATCAGATTCATTCAAGATATTAGTAGACCATTTCAAACTTGACGAAGTAACTCACAGAATATATGCGGAGCTCATACAAGTATTGAACAAATATTGTTGCAAAAAACCTATGTACTTTCAGAAAGGGTCTTTTTCGCTCTACGTTGGAGACGTGAAGATGCGTCAGTTACTCAGTTCATGACAGATTTACGAGGCTCAGTAGGTAACTGTAAGTTTGGGACTAACTTGAATGAACGATTACGCGATCAGTTGGTGATAGGTATAAATAATCCAGCCTGGCAACAAGAAATTATTTCGAAATATACAACGAATAATGCGACCTAAACGAATAGTGAAACATATGCCCTACAATTGGAACAAGCTTTCTTTCATAGCCAATGCCTAGCTTCATTATCGTTATCGAAAAACGATCACTCCAATATAAATGAACTGAGTTGGCAGCAACAATCAGGAGATACGCAGGAAAGATAGCCCCCAGATCACCGCAAGGACGAAGATGTTAGATGGGAGAAATCAATGCATGTTTTGTTGCAGTAATCCACATAGAGAGAATGGCACATGCCCTACTAAGGATGACAAATACTCAGCATGTGGTAAACTGAATAATTTTTCCAAAGTCTGCATTACGGCAGGTCGAGTACATGTTTATAAAAATGTTTCACACACCAGAGGTTCGTTGAATACAAAACACGTACGTGAAGTGGACACCCCAGATAGTGATGATGACAAAGACAGTTTCTCATCTACTAATACATCGAATATCCATAGTATTCAATCATGCAGCAAAGTCCTGCTGCCCAGTTGTTCGATAACAGACAGATTGACATGCTCTATGATCCAGCACAATCAATTTTGGGAAGAAATTGGCGGACCGAAATTGGGAAGAACAAAGAACTTGATTGCCTACATAGATGTCGAAATGTAGACATTGGGTGTTCCTTAAGTGAATTTAACTGTTTTTGAATATGGAAAACGTTTGCCTCTATACATCGTTGGAAAGAATGATATTCCATTGTTTGATTTAGATTGGTGTTTGGCATTCAAACTACCATTACCACCTGGATCAAAGTTGTGTATTCTGAAAACAATTGTCAATACGACTAATGATACAATAAAGCTAACGAACGATGGTTCAAATACCAAATTGATCATCGAAAATAAAATAAAACAGATGCTAATTGAATATACGGATATTTTCGAAAACCGCATTGGTACCATTGCAAGCCATACAGCTAAAATACATATCTCAAACAACGTTACACCAAAGACATTCAGAGCTAGGTCAGTTCCGATATTGCACTGCACAGCCAAATTACTGCCGAAATACAACGTAGTATCCGCATCTGTGGAGACTTCAATGTCACAATAAACCCTCACGTACAGATTAACGACAATTCACTGCCTAGATTTTAAGAGATTACCTCAAAGTTATGTAGTGGTACTCACTTCTCCAAGATCGATTTGAAAGACGCTAATCATCAACTTCCAGTTCACCAAGATTCTCGAAAATATCTGGTAATTTCAACTTATCGAGGTTATTTCACATACAAAAATTCACCTTTTGGAGTTTCGTTCGCACCGTCTCATTTTCAACGGACTATGGATCAGCTATTGATTGGAATAGATGGTGTAGTCTGCTATCTAGACGATTTCCTCATAACAGCTCCTTCCGTCAAATTTACATCTATCTCGTGTACAGCAGGTCCTTCATCGTTTACAAACAGCAGGCATAACAACTCAAAGGTCCAAGTGTGCATGGTTTCAAGAGAGTGTAATATATTTGGGACATCGTATTGACCAACAGGGTTTGTATACAACCAGAAAGCGCAATCAAGCTATCAGGGACATGCCTGTTACTAAAAATATCTCAGAGTTTGGATCATTTCTAGGATCCATTACATACTATATGGGCGTTTCATACAGAATTTGCATAGTATATGTTCACCTCCAGATCGTTTATTGAGGAAAAACTCCAAATGGGATTGGAACTCTAATGACAATCGAATTTGTAGCGAACTCACAAATATTATCTCTTCTAATAATACGTTAGTCCATTACAGCATGGATTTACCCTCATATGTATCTAGAGATGCTCCAGATGAAGGTTCAGGTGCTGTACGTTCACATACATTTTCAAATGAATTTTTACGTCCAATAGCATTTGTTTCACGGTCATGGTCTGATGTTGAAAGTAGATACTGCAACATCGACAAGGGGGCTTTAGGTATTATACCGGATGACACAGGAGACATGTAGCAGCCTGTAGTTTTTTATTTGAAAAGATGAAATTTTGAAATTCTCAGGGCGTATATAATGAATGGTAGCGCACTTTACAAACTCAACGACAATTTTTTTCAATCACCTGTTTGACCGGAAGTGACCCCAACTTTTCTGTTATATGTCACCCTGTTCATTTCTTCAGTCTATCTTTTTCGCCTTGAAATTCTCTATCCAACCATGTATCACAAAGTGGCATCAATTTTTTAATTCGCTGTTGAATTGCTTTTTATTCAAAGAGAATAAGTTGGCTGTGACATGAATCCGACGATATATCGACACTTGGTAGGCTTTGAAAATTAAAGATCATTAGTAAACCGATAGTATTCAAAATGTTTTGATATTCTGATCAATGTCTGCAGGTTGTCGATAGCTTGTTTGAGTCAAGATGAACACCTTCGAAAATAACTTATGATATTGAGGAATCTAAGATAGGAACATATTTTTTCCTACGACTACTACTGTAAGTGATGGATATTGTTCACAAAACAATGGCAGTAAGCTTCTCCTTACACACGTGTGCGTAAAGAGAGCGATCGCACGGTTTCCATAGGTATGTTGATAGATGACTTTGTTTTTTTGCTTAGGCGATGTGTCAATAACAATTAACTATTTCATTAATGTCAGTAGGTATGACTATGAGCAGATTATTTCTACACCACGTGAAGTGTTGGAAAAAGATAGAATGGCTGAAAATGAGTTGCTACCCGCTAAGTCTCGTGAATGATACGAAATAGCACATTAAAAATACCTGGACTAGAGAATTAGAAAAATAATACCGTGTCGTTTTCGGAACATAACTTTTTAGTATATTATTCTCAAGAATTATCAAATTCGATGAAATCATCATCACTCTGGTCGATATATTCCATGTTACGACCAACACTAAATATCAATCACAATATTAATATAGCAACATATCCCATTTTCTCGAAAGGAAATCGGATGGATTCCGAAGTAAAAAATCGAAAATACTTAATGCTGAACAGATCAATTATTTTCTGCAGATTGCTCCTGTTGATGAATATCTATTCATGAAGGTAATTTTTCAAATAACATATATACTCAACATTGAATTGATGAATTCCTTTTACTTCAAATAACAGGAATAATTTTAGAAAAGATCAATTGTCGAAATCATATTTATAAAATATCTACTGATCCCAAGCAATGGTGATGGCTCAGTTGTTGGAAGCGCTGGCTCCGAATCCTGAGGTCGGTGGATCAGAGCACAGTTGGAGAACTTTTTTTTATTATTTTCAATAACGATTACAGAATCTCTCGTTCTGCACTGTTACAATAAATAACCATTATGAATGTTAATCTCATATTTTTATATAATGTGTTTTTGGCTATTAATAAAGTTGTTTAGATATGAAAAACGGCTCCATTTCAGTTCGAATTGAGGAAAATGTCTCGGTATGCAATGTATCAATAAACAAATCCAAGAATTTTGATTTGTAACTCTTCATGCAGCTGGGTTAGTCACGGGAGACGTGTATATATAGGTATTCGTTATTTGTGCCTTAATGCAATATCTGCACTATCCGGAAGAAAATATAGTGTAGTCGTAGAAAAAGTATAGTACAATTCTCGAGTTGTAAAGCAAGTACGCACTTGTGGAGTTACACACTCGCCGCTATGCGGCATCGTGTGTAACTCTCTCCACTTCGTGCGTAATATGCGTTTTACAACTCTTGTTATGTAATATACTATTTCGAATTCAGCTACTCGTACAGAAACTATCTGCATAACAGATGATTTACGAACAGAGGTACTACACATGCTTCATGACGGGCATCCGGGTATCAATGCTATGCAGTCCTTAGCGAGGATCCATGTCTCTTGGCCGAAGATAGATCAGTCTATCATCGAAATGAACATAGATTACCACTGTATCCATGGGCTGCTCCAGCCGAACCATGGGCCATGTTTCACATAGATTTTGCAGGCCCTTTTCAGAGAGAGATGTGGCCAATAGTTGTCGATGCCTATTCTAGAAGGCTTGAAGTGATTACAGTAAATAACACCACTACAGCAACAACGATAACAACTCTTTGTGACATTTTGACCGTCTCAGATTAGTGAGAATCATTGTTTCTGACAACGGCCCACAGTTCACCTCAGAGGATTTCTCCACTTTTTGTCGAGACAATGGCATCAGCCACGTAAAAGGTACACCATATCATCCAAGATACAATGAGTTGACAGAGCGTATGGTCGAAACTTTTAAAGACAGAATGAGCGTGATAAACGAACCTGACCAGCACAAACGTTCGAACAATTTCTTGATGTCATACAGAAATACAGTCCAACGTTCAACAGATAGGAGTCCCAGCGAATCAATGTTTGGAAGGAGGCTCGACAGGGGTATCTTCGACCAACTGAAACCTGACATACAGAGAAACATGGAACATTCGAAGTTGAATCAAGCAAAAATACGACCGAGGCACTAAGGAGCGCTATTATGAAAAGGATGAACTTGTGTGGGTAAATAACCTTTTAAGAGAGGTTCTATCCCTGGAAAAGTAATCGACCAAACAGCGCCTTACTCCTACATCGTTGAGGTAGGGGGAGTAAATAAGAGGAAACATGCAGACCAACTACGACCTCGCCAGAATCAAAATGACGCTCCTTCAAATAATGATATTGAATTGATGGCTAGGCGATGTTGTTTCTTCTCCTAGACTGAGTCAATTACCAGATGGCATTGCATTCAAGAGCGATGTTTTGTCTTCTTCTGTACCGGGTGTACCACTAAGAAAGGACGCCGACTGTATCTCGAAAACTATTCGACGCACAGGTTTCAGAAAAAAATATTTATGATGAAAAGAAAGGAAGAAAAATCTCTGGAAGTTATTCTCAAGTTCCCAGGACAGCTGCTAGAGGGCATAACTGCATTGGCCAACTTAATAAAATTCGGGTTTTCATGAAAATGTGATATATCATGACATATCAGAAACACTTTTGCCATGTTCTCGAGTTGATTCCCAATCATTTTGATAAAAAAAAAAATGCGCTAGCTCTTTACTTTGGAAAAACGCTCAATACTACAGTTTGGTGTAACGGAATTCAATGATCTTGGTCTCATTATGAAGGGTTTTTTGGTTCTTCCAGATTAATCACGAATCAAGTCGATTCAAGTCCTGTGGTGGCCGCTAGATGGCATCGTTTGAGAAATAAGACAATTATCCATTTTTTTCGGAAATTTCAAATGAAACCATAAATTCATTCTACTCTCATATGGGAGTAGAGCAAACGAGAAGGAGAATGGTTACAGTCTCATGATAGAATTTACAATTACTCAATCATCATTGATTTGTTTTTATTTCATGGGTCTGTTTATACATACGCTTATCTTCGAACATCGAATTTGATATAAAAATCAATTCTAGTTACGTAAAAATCCACCGATATACGATTTTCAAGGCAAGTCAATTTGAGGTAGGTGAACGTATCTTGGTTTTCTGTGTCCTTTTCTAGAGCCTTCTCTCTTTTCTGCATAAAAATGTAGCGATATAGCGTGTTAAACATGGCTCAAAAATGGTATTGATACTTTTAGTCATGACGACTGATATCTTGTGTTCTTTTTACTATGGCTCACCACATTTGACAATGTTTTTTCTATTTTTTAGCGCTGTTTCCAGCGAAAATGTCAACATTTTATACACGACTATGAAGGAAACTTTTATCTGTATTCAATTATATGAAAAAACAAATACCTGACTACACGAAATTTCGAATTGAAGTCTCTGATATTAACCAAGAAGATGAATAGAAATCAGTGATATCAAGTTTCTTCAAAATATTTCAGCAACATCGAGTACATCGAATTTCGGCGCAGTAAATAGACACTATTTCGACTTTTTCAGCTACAGTGTGAACCATTTTAACAACAGTGCCCTATCAAATCACACAACTCATAATTATAGTAAACAAATCGATATATCTTTCATTCATGGCACATTGGGAGTAAATAAAACGGAAACACAGTTGAAGTAATTTCATTTCGATAGTACACAGTAGCGAACAGGATGCCTGAATATCCCGACAACGGATCAAACAATTGAAAAAAGTATCGACCTGGAAGGATGAAAAAGGCCTTCAAAATGAGGTATGATTCGATACACTTTCGCATTTGGGATTTTGCAGTTGGTAGCTCCCCCTAGAAGGGGATGGAAGGGGGCGAGTTAATTTTATGATGAAAACTTGCCCCCTTCGATATATTTGTTGACGTGTCTCATGGTTCTTCAAATCTCTCACCATTCAGGAGATAGCGATACTGTCTCTATTAAATCGTCTGGACCCTTCAGAAAAAAATTCAACGGTGGGTAGAGCTGATCGAGGTGGTTCTGAATATACTATATTTGTAAGAACTTATGAGTTTCATATCCGAGATATAGGGTGTTTCATCAATTTTGTTCAATAATTCTTTGTGACGGCATAACTTACGAACCACCCAGTATAATGATTTGGAATTTGGTTCACGATTTCTTCTTCATCTACAGAAATGAATTCAGGTCCAGATTAATGAAAATTGACCATATTTCTGGACACCAGAAAGAACACCTCATTGCTCCATTGCGCAGACAAGAGCTGATAGCTAACATCTTTTTGAAATTCTAAAAATTTTTTCTGAATTTGAATGACATCATTTCGAAGATATTTATGCTCATACGGAAAGTAAATAGTTCACTCTGTTATTCAAAAGATGCTGAACGTTCATACTAGATGAACCAGCCCTGTTTGCTGTAACTTGAAAATACAATAGGACGGGCACAATTATTTCACCGTTTTCTGACGTAAACGATTTTTCCATAGATACGAAATCCCAATAAATTAAGACTACTCAAACTTTTGCATCAATGCCAGTCGTCTGAATTATTATGGTTCTACTATAATATTTTGATTATATCGAGTTCAAAGATTGCAAATCAGGTGGTGAGATACCTACATCTCCAATTTAATCAATAAAATACTGCGAGGGATTCTTATCGCTTTGATAACCCATCTCATCAGGCCAATTCTTGTACGTTCTGCATAATGTCCTCTAAGTAAACAATGGTGTTGCAATGAATTGTTCCAACTGGTCATTAGCTAACGATGCATTGTCTTCATATAAATAAATGTTTCTTGATATGCTTCTACCAGTATACAGGGACGGATATGAGTATTCCACAAATCATAGGCCAGGTCTGAAAGTGCACGAAGCCTTCAGAACTCCCTAAGTTTCTGGTGAGAGACAAGGGCAGAACTGAGTTTCTTACGAATTTTGGAGAAAGTGAAAGATGAACTTTGTCGCCTTATGCCTATTGCTTGATCTACCCCGGGTTGAGAACGGTGTTTTTCAACCAAAGTGAACTGACAATTTGGAAATGAAAAATGATGAGAAGTCTAGGAGCTATAAGTATAGAAAATAATTCAACGGCTGATCATAAAGTGAATATAATAAACTGTATGATATTATTTTATGTGATACAGGAAAACACAGAAGTACTCGAGAACTGTTTATCATTCTTATTAGTCCTGTGGACTATGAGAATAATGAATTGCATCTGATCTAACCATTGCACTAGAAGTTAAACTTTTGTTCGGAAAAATATATCTCAGCACCCTGTTACGGGTTGATTTTGCCGAAAGATATCTCACCTTATATCTGCTATTCAATCATTGATTCAATCATTCATACCCATGTTGTCAACTCTCGATTCTCCATTATATCCCTAACTCACATTTAAAATTAATACCAGTAGCAAACATTGATTTTTATTTATATAAAATGGGTACAATATAAATGATTCACCCTGTATATATCAATTCTTCCCCACCACCACCTCCTCCTGTTCTTCTTAAGGCACAGGCAATTAATAAATAGAAGGAGTCATTAACCTGAAAATAAATAATGATTGAGTACCATATGGGTTCAGCATTCAATTTGTAGTATTTTACCATTATATTCCTTGAGTTCACAGCAACTACTAGATGTTCCACTCTTCTTCCATCTCTGGATATGATATCTGTCATCAATGCCATCTTACAAATCACATATCTGGTTTGATTGAAATCATTCCTACAGTGAACAATAGACATTTTTTTGTCACTTTTTGGTAGCCATTTTGAAATTTCTGAATCTCAGAAGAAGCTTCCCGAAATTTTCGGATTCTCCAAATGAGATATCTCCTTATCTGATAAATCATCGTTATATTCCTGGCATTTGGATGCTGATATAACAATCAACATAATTGTTGGAGCTGAATCAGCATTGGGGAGAAAATATCTCACTGATTTATTTTCACACATGGAAATCACTTTCTAGGCCTCACAACAACAAGGTAAGGTCTTAAATGATGCTTATCAATCTTCATAGTCATTCCTGATGATAACACCCTCAATTTGATAATTTTACTGGAACCTGGATCAAGTCATCCTCAATTGATTGTAGAGTAATCAGATATCAGTAGGTGCCTATTATTCTCAGTCTTTAATCTGAAAAACAGAATGAAATCATTGGAACTGTAGAATATCCATATATCAGAACATTTTTATCACACAATGGAGTGATTTCACTTACATATTGCATTTCTTAAGTAGGTAACCATATAGATCAAGCACATACAGAGTTGATCACTAGTAGTGTAAGGAAATTGATGGTATATTTCGGTTTTGAGTGGGAAAACATATTTTTATACCTTATTCATTATCCCCATAATATTGTACTTTTTCTGAAAGACTGGCGGTGGATCTGGCCTATATAGTACTAGTACGACTTTTGTATTAAATAATAATTGAATACAGGACATTAACACTTTCTATCGAAGTTTCATTCCATCACCGAAAGAAAGAAAAACCCTTGAACAATAATTCCCAAATCTGATAGTTTTACTACCTCCCCTGAGACTAGTTTCACTACCACCCATTCTGTGGAAGTAACAAAGTGGCGCCTTCAACGTGTTCCATCAGTATACAGGGTATGTTCAAGATTTCTTTTTTCTCTTTTTCGAGTTTTGGATGAATTTCCGAAGAAAGTGTTCGAATGATTAGGTACCTACCTACTACTTGTTCGTGCATAGTTGTAGTTGTTTTGGTAGATATCGTTGATTTGAAAAAAATCTTGAACTCTGATGTTTACGTCCAGGCTCTGAATCAGCATTTCATTGAAGGGTAACTCTGACAATTGAGATTTTTTTTTCTTTTAATTTTTTAAAATTATTTCTTTCACTTGAATTTGGGTACTAGATTCAAAGAAGTTATCTTGGAGTCTGATAAGGAGGTGATTGATGTTTATGAGCAACTTGCATTTTTTTTAGGCGGGTTGAGTTAATTGCTACGGTATATTTTCGCGGATATTTTATTCAGTATCGGCTTCGTGTCGGACTTTTCTGTCAGATTCAATATATATTTTTTTCTTATTTTTTTTTTATTTTTTTTTTCTCGATGGTGGTGGTAGGGTCTGTGTTTTAGGCACACAGGTTTTATCATCTATCCACATTAATTGAACACTGAATTTGTTTGGTTTTCAAGACAATTTGTTACTTAGTTATGGAAGTAAACAGACTATTGGGTGATGAAATCACCTACGAGCTGCAAATTAGGGGTTTTAGTAGAGTGCCAATCGAATCCTATCGTTCACCCCGTGGGAAATCGGAGGTAAAAAGCTGTGACATGGCTAGAATTGTTACCTACCATCTCCAGATCATGGATCCACTTGTCGTCAAAAAATCGTCCTGTGCGTTTGGGGGGTAGGGGGTAATTTATAAAAAAATATGGATTTTTTTTTATTCGTGGAAAATATTGATGGGTTTCAGAACTTCCACCCTGTTGAATCTTGATTTCGAGTGACAAGTAGAACAAATTATAGAAAATTTTGAAATTTACTAATTACATTACGATATATGAGAGAATCATATTTCAAACGCCTATAACTCAAAACTTGTTAATTCTCGTTAAATTGTTTTTCATATACCTCGCATTATCTCAGTAACTACAACGTTTATCAAAAAAATACTCGAAATAATGTCGATGCGCCTATGTTTCAAGATGCGAATGGTTCTTCGATTTTGAAAATCGAAGTATAAATAAGGAAGATATTGAGAAAATCATAATGCAATGCAGGTACCACGGACGAACGCGTTTCGCCGCATTCGTACCCCTATTCTCCCCGCAATACCCGCGGCTATCATGGTTCCATACGCTTTCGTTATACACATCAACATTGAGGGATTGAGGCGTTGACCATTGCATCTAAAGGTGACTTATTATTGTGAATTAATTATTCGATATTTGGTACTGTGTGTTCTGTTTCAATAATTAAATAAGTATTGATTAGCTAACGAAATCTATTATTGTAAATTTATCATAAAATATATGTTTCTCTAGATACAAGATGGAAAGTACTAGCAATTCAGACACTGATCTTGAATATGTCTTGAAGTTGAAGATTCCTTTCCAGCAGAGTACAGAATCATCGAGAAAATTTTTCATTTGTGGAAAAGATGGTCAACTCCTTCGTTGTACAGAATTATCGATAGAAACATTTGAAAGTTGTATATGAATATAAGAAAAAACCTCGGAAAATACTATGCGAGGAAAATCGATATGGAACTGATATTTTCAATGAAAATAAAGGTCAATCGATCTTCTGGCACAGGAATATTGAAAACTGGAGACAACAATGTCAGGAATGAAACGCTTTCTTTAGTGAAATTGATGTGAAGGTATTTTTGATATGTCTAAAAGAATTTTCTACCAAAAACGTTCAAATAAGAGTCAAGTTTTGACCTAGTATTGACTACCAACATTGTTAATTGCCATGGAAGTCAAGTATCATAACCAATGCTTTGTATCGAAATGGAAACATTATAGAGGATCACTGAGTGAGAATAAAGTTGTCATACCACACATGACAAAGAATTTGATAATCTGATAAAATTAATAGATGGTGCAGATTTTCTAATGAAAAAGGGTACCTATACTTTCAACTGTTTATTTCAAAAATATGCCGAACTTGGTGGCAAAACTGGTAGGAAAATCTTAATCGAAGATTACTGTAGGTTAATCGAGAAGGTGAAACATTCATTTTACTTGATTTTTTGGGATTTTCTCTCCTTGTTTCTTTGGACGTTTCGGCAACGAATCTGCTCCCGTTCTCAACATGAAAATGCAACTTCCAAAGAAAAATGTTTTGCATTTTCATGTTGAGAACGGGAGCAGATTCGTTCCCGAAACGTTCAGAGAAACGAGGAGAGAAAATCTCGAAAAATCAAGTAAAATGAATTTATCGAAGAAATCAGAAAGCACTACGACAAGGAAATAGAAATTATCAAATGAATCAAAACGTTCTAATGAGTCGTAATTTGTGATTCCAAGTGACAAAAATTCATCTGATTTATACACATATAAAGAACAAAGTGAAATTACAGAAGATAACTCCCCTGACTTTGTATGCATCAGATATGACCCAGATACACAAACTTTTTTGAGATATTTATCAAGATATGAAAGATATTCCAGATTATAAACAACTCAAAAATATGGATGTCAAGGCTTACAAGGATATGATACCAAAAAAACTTTTTTAAATTAGTTGCCTTATTCACGATAAAGTTGATTCATTTGATTCATTTGATTCAAAGGTGTTGAGTATCTGATGTCAAGGTATAATACTCGCTAATTCGAAATTCAAAAAACTCACACCGAAACACGTTGGTTTGGGAATAATGATTCATCAAGAGACATGATCGAAAAAAATTATCGTAGCTTTGTGTTCTTGTGGACACTGTATCGTATTTACGTGTATTTACAACTTCGCAATTCGATAGGTATCAAATAATGTTTTTTTTCAAGTTTCAACAAGAATATCTTATTTTTATTTCAATATTATATGTATCATGTTTTGTTTCAATATTTGTCAATTTGTTTATAAATGAGATGGTAGACATTTTACTCTGATTTGGATAAGAAATGTACTTTCGAGATAGAATCATTCATAAATTAAATGGAGGACACTTCCAATCAAACAGCAAGTTGAAATAAATATCTGTTAACTTGGAAAATAGCGATCAATTCCATTTCTCCCGTGAATTCCAAGATCGTACTATTCTGTAACACTCAGTAATTCATATTTACGGTGATCGTACTAGGACGGCTGCGGGCGTTGCGGGGAGAATCAGGGTATGAAAGCGGCGAGTCGCCGTCCTTCGTACTACCTGCATTGTATTATGATTTTCCCAATATCTTCCTTATTTATGCTTCGATTTTCTAAATCGAAGAACCATTCGCATCTTGAAACATAGGCGCATCGACATTATTTCAAGTATTTTTTTGATGAACGTTATAGTTACTGGGATAATGCGAGGTATATGAAAAGCAATTTAACGAGAATTTACAAGTTTCGAGTTATAGCCGATTGAAATATGATTTTCTCATATATCGTAATGTAATTGGTGAATTTCAAAATTTTCTATAATTTGTTCTACTTGTCACACGAAATCAAGATTCGACAGGGTGGAAGTTCTGGAACCCATCAATATTTTCCACGAATAAAGAAAAATCCATATTTTTTTATAAATTACCCCCTACCCCCCAAACGCACAGGACGATTTTTTGACGACAAGTGGATCCATGATCTGGAGATGGTAGGTAACAATTCTAGCCATGTCACAGCTTTTTACCTCCGATTTCCCACCAACTTTTGATCTAAGCGACTTACGGTTCGTTTGGCACTCTACTATTTACCTTACGCAGGTACAGTCAATGAAAAACGTGCTCAATTTCGCAAAATACTTAGAATGGAGCGTGCAGGTGACACTAGTCCACCACAAGTGGTAAATTTAGATTCCGGTTATGAGCTTTCGATTTGTGAAGGAAAGTTAGGAGATTTGGCTGACTTTATTCAAAATTTCGATTTAGGGAATAGAGATAATGAATTTAAACGTATATATTCTCGTCTTTTACACCTGAATTCACGTTTAGGTAGATTACAGTGCAGTGCCCCTCAAGTAATTAAACGAAATGCGTTGTTATCATGGTGTAAGCAATTGATTGCAGATGCAACTCTTGCACTGGAAGGAACGGTTCCCCAACAAATCTCCACACAACCAGTTCTTAGTCAGTCAATTTCTGGCGAACCTGTACCACTCATTCCCGAAATTGTTTGTACCGAACCTTCGAGAGATAAAAGTGACGGTATTGGGCGATCTAATGAAAATATGAGAGATAGTCAGTCACACGATCCGGAACTTCATACTTTTTTGACAGGTTCACGTCAAAACCATTCTTCGTCGACAACGACATCTAGTGGTCAGGCAGGTCGTGATTTAGGTTCTCGTGATGACTTCGGGTTAGAAATACCTAGTTCTCGGGAAGAAAAACCTGGACCTTCTGTCGACCATCTGAATATGATTGATAGGGAAAATATTTCCAGGCAAGGGCCTTCTCTACCTCGGCATTCTAATAGCGTACGGTTTCGCGATGACGTAGCGGAGATAGGTGACTTTGAGTGCAGGCGAAACGATACTTCAAATCGTGTAAATTAATCCCTTGATTTTTCTACTCGTCTAAGAAATATACAGCTATCATCACTCCATCTAAACGATTTTTCGACTAATAATTCTCTCCCAACTCGGACCAATGACTTTTCGGGTTATGTGCAGCCACAAGCTTATACATTCGGAAATTATAACCTAGATATAAGTAGATAGAATCTACAATATGATGGTTTATCGAGCGTGACAAACTTTCTGGAACGGTTAGAAGAACTTAGAGTTTCTAGAGGTATTTCGAAGGATAGGTTACTACAATCCGCGGCGAAATTATTCAAGAAATATGCACTCCTATGGTATAGGATGAATCGATTCATTTCTTGGGAGGATTTGATTACCAAGCTTCGAGATGCATTTCAACCTCACGACTACGAGCAAACTCTTTGGGATGAGATTCGTCGGCGGACTCAAGGCTCACAGGAGAGAGTGATAAATTATGTTTCCGTAATGGAGAATTTGTTTAGGAAGTTGACAAATATACCATCGGAAAATATACGTGTTCAGATAATCAGAAGGAATTTATTACCCTACATACAAACTCAATTATCTGTTCATAATCTAGAGTCAATATCTTCTTTAATTCAGTTGGCCAGGGTTATTGAGGAGACTGAATGGAGGGTTCAAAGGTTCTGTCCTCCACCAACCAATTTGCGTAGTTTAATTGAACCAGATTTAGCGTACCGTCGTGGTACTGGAGTATCAGCAGTATCTTCGAATCAAGATAGGGTTTTCGATCCGGAAGTAAGTGTTGTCGACAACGCGAGTAGAGTAAATAACAGTCAAGGTCAGTCAAATGTAGAACAAAGTCAGGTTCTTTGCTGGAATTGTCGAGAACGTGGTCATAGGTTCAAGCGTTGTAAGGAACCACGGAAAATTTTTTGTTTTAAGTGTGGTAGGACAAATACGACACGTTTGTCTTGTCCAAATTGCTCAAAAAACGTGAGGCAGACGGAGCAGTAGGCCAACTGTCTCCATTGTCTGTTGTTCAGGATAGCACGGCCATTACAGACAATAAAATCGTTTTGGATTATGTACTCGCACACGCCAGAGACGATGAACGTCCCTATCTCAACGTAACAATTCACGGTCATAATTTTCTTGGTCTCCTAGACAGTGACGCTTCACGAACGGTATTAAGGGGTCATGGATGGAAAATTCTATCCAATCTTTGTCGTTTGGAAACAGGTGAACGGAAAAACTGCACAGTAGCAAATGGACAAAGTTGTGAAATTATAGGTTATCTTTCTCTTCCGATTCAGCTTAGAGACCGTACACGGGTTCTCAAGGTCTTAGTGGTCCCAGATATCCCGCATAGTTTGATACTGGGCGTCGACTTTTGGTCTGGTATGGAAATTATTCCGGATCTTAGGAATGGTGATTGGCATTTCAAGTCTGATGATACGAGGACTAATATTCACCTGAGTGGAATTCATGATTCTGACTCCTTGTCTGACGAACAACGAGAGAAACTGGACGGTGCAGTTAATGAAGCTTTTAGTTTTATGAAAACGGTACTCGGCTGCACCCATCTTGTTGAGCACGAAATCAGGACAACTTCAGCTCCTATAAAGCAACGATACTACCCAATTTCTCCCGCACTTCAGAAGATAGTGAATGCAGAGTTGGATGACATGCTGTCAAAGGACATAATCGAACCATCAACCTCGCCATGGTCGTCTCCCATTGTGATGGTGAGAAAACGAGATGGTGGGTGGAGATTTTGTATTAATTATAAGCGTCTCAATGCCGTCAGTGTCCCAGATGCATACCCAATACCATACGTGAGTGCCATTCTCGACAAACTTCGTGATGCCAGATATCTGTCAACTTTGGACATAAAATCCGCTCATTGGCAGATACCTGTCGCCAAAAGTTCGCGTCCATTAACCGCTTTCACGGTCCCAAACAGGGGGCTGTTTCAATTCAAACGGATGCCCTTCGGCCTTCATTCGGCGCCTGCCACTTGGCAGCGATTGATTGATCAGGTTATAGGGGCCGATTTCGAAAATTTTGTCTTCGTCTATTTAGACGACCTTATTATTTGTACTCCCGATTTTGATAAACACCTTCAGGTTCTACGAGTAGTGTTAGAGCGACTGAGAAATGCAGGTCTTACCCTCAATAGGGAAAAGTGTATTTTTTGTCGCCCCGAACTCCGATATTCAGGGTACGTTGTAAACGCTTCGGGCCTATTAGTGGACCCCGAAAAGGTCGAAGCCATCTTAAATATACCTTCACCTCGCACAGTTACGGAAGTGAGAAGAGTGGTTGGTCTTGCTTCATGGTATAGACGGTTCATTCCCTCCTTTTCTACGGTTGTTGCTCCACTGACCCGTCTAACTCAAAAGAATAGAGCTTTCGTATGGGATAAAGAGTGTGATGATGCACTTAACGCGGTAAAACAATACCTGGTGTCAGCACCGATACTTGCCTGCCCAGATTTCAATATGAAATTTTTTGTTGAAACAGACGCTTCGGATTATGGTTTAGGGGCCATACTATCCCAACAGTATTTAAGTAGATCACTTACAAAAAATGAACGTAAGTTTTCAACCACAGAAAAAGAGTGCTTGGCGGTACTCTACGCAGTGGAAAAGTTGAGACCCTATTTAGAAGCGACAAAATTTACCGTGATATCCGATCATTGGGCACTTAAATGGCTTTTCAATATAAAGGAGCCTACAGGCCGTATTGCTCGTTGGGCCCTTAGGCTTCAGCAGTATAATTTTGAGGTCGTTCATAGGAAGGGTAAAGACCACCTCGTGCCAGATGCACTTTCAAGGGCTGTTCCTATGATCGACCTCCTAAACGATATTACTGTTGAGCCGGAGACATCAACCGACAAATGGTTCTCAGGAATGTGTGATAAGGTGTCAACTTTGCCAGCAAAATATCCCCTATGGAGAATACAGGATGGAAAACTATTTCGCAAAACTAAAATCCGATACCCAGGGCTTTCGGAATCTGAGTGGCTTATTGTCGTGCCTCGTGACAGACGAGAAGACATTATCAAAGACCATCATAATCCACCCACCAGTGGACACCTAGGTGTATCAAAAACAGTTGGACGTATAGCACAGACTTATTACTGGCCTAAATCGCGAGTAGATGTAAATAGGTATATAAGGAAATGTTCCACGTGTATTGAGACTAAGCCTGAGCAGAAGCCGCCGATAGGGCAAATGCCTCCTGCCCAAGTGATAGCAACTAGACCTTGGGAATTGATAAGCGCTGATCTAGTAGGACCACTGCCTCGATCTTCTTCCGGGTTTTCATACATTCTCACTGTGATGGATTGTTTAAGGAAATACGTTTTTCTCTTTCCAATCAGAACTGCCACTTCGGCAAATGTTGTCAAATGGTTAGAGGATCATGTGATCCTCATCTATGGTGCCCCAAAGAGCATAATTGTGGATAATGGAGCTTAATTCAGAAGTTCTCTGTTCAAAGGAACCATGGAGAAGTATCGCGTTCTAATTAAATTTACGGCCAATTACCACCCTCAGGCAAACCCAGTCTAAAGAGTGCATAGAGTTCTCAAGGCCATGCTGACAGCCTATGTGGCTGATAACCAAAAAGAGTGGGACAAATACCTGGCAAAGGTCGCCTATGCTTTGCGTTCAGCAAAACACGAGGTGACAGGAGTGACACCAAACCTGATTAATTTTGGGAGAGAGGTGCACCTCAATGATGTGGAAGACACCGTTATTGCACAAGAAACACCAATCGACATGGATATGCGGAGAGAAGCATTGGGAAAATTAGTCCAGGATGTTCGACAACGATTAATGAATGCTTATGAAAAGAGTAAGAAAACCTACAACTTACGTCATCGAAACGAGAAGTTTTCACTTGGTCAACTCGTTTGGAAGAGGAATTATACTTTATCAGACGCTTCGAAAAATTTCACGTCGAAATTAGCACGCAAATTCACGGGCCCTTTCAAGATAATTCGAATTACGTCACCTTGGTCGTATGAACTTGAGGATGAGAGACATAAGTCTATCGGCATCTGGAATGCCAAAGACCTGAAGTCACATCCACCAGATTAGTTATACTAGGTGTAACTTTAGATTAGTTTAGTTTTTTGTGTTAGTGTAACTTGGACTTGATTACGGAGGTATTGAAAAGTATCTGCGATACTTTTTTATAGGGAAGGGAGGTGTTGTTACGGGTTGATTTTGCCGAAAGATATCTCACCTTATATCTGGTATTCAATCATTGATTCAATCATTTATACCCATGTTGTCAACTCTCGATTCTCCATTATATCTCTAACTCACATTCAAAATTAATACCAGTAGCAAACATTGATTTTTATTTATATAAAATGGGTACAATATAAATGATTCACCCTGTATATATCAATTTTTTCCCCCCACCACCACCTCCTCCTGTTCTTCTTAACGCACAGGCAATTAATAAATAGAAGGAGTCATTAACCTGAAAATAAATAATGATTGAGTACCATATGGGTTGAGCATTCAATTTGTAGTATTTTACCATTATATTCCTTGAGTTCACAGCAACTACTAGATGTTCCACTCTTCTTCCATCTCTGGATATGATATCTGTCATCAATGCCATCTTACAAATCACATGTCTGGTTTGATTGACATCATTCCTACAGTGAACAATAGACATTTTTTTGTCACTTTTTGGTATAGTTCAATCAACGAACACTGAAAAAGGCTGAATAGAGGAAAAAAATCGTGTAGTCGCAAATTTTTGTATAGTGGTAAAGAGAAGTGTCATTAACAACATACTAAAAGTCCTGACCCTTAGGGGATGAGCGCGATGGTGGGGGAGTGTTTGAAGGTCATTTTCTCGATCAATTCTTGAATAATTCGAAAATCGTGACCTCTAGCGAAAAAATATAGGTATACAAAATTGGACTACTTGAAATTTTCTATAAAAAAGTTCCTATTCACTTGTTGTCTACAATGGATAATTTCTGAGATACAGGGGAAACAAAAATCGAAAAGTATAAAAAATAGAGTTTACTGATATGCAATTCATATTTGTTGTGTCACTATTGTCCTGCGTTTCATGAAATGTATACCTATAGACTTCTTCTCATCGAATGATGGATTTCACTATAGAAATAAGGACTGGTAGCATGAACTTTTCTAATGAATCTGCTCAGCTAACTTTGTTCGTATCTACGTTGCCATAGATATGAATAAATTGATTACTCAATCGTCTGTCAAATACCTACTCTACCTGCAAAAGTTACCTATGAACAATGGCTGAAAAGTGTTTGATTTGTGAGTGTGATGTTGTCAGCAATGTATGTAATGTTGGTGAGAAAGGGATACGTGGATTGGTGAATGCAAGTAACTTATTGAGGATAGATGGAAAAGCTGAAGGTTTCAAGAACAAAAAACAAGCTGTTATTCATCCATCATGCAGAAAGGAATATATTAGAGTTGACTCAATTAAAAAAACTCTGAGAGAAGCTCATTCAGAGCAACAACAACCATCAACGTCCCAGGAATCCCTACATTTACGTTCAGCTGAAGTGAAAGTTGATTTCAAAACTGACTGTCTGTTTTGTGCGGAAGCTATAGATGATGAACTTAATGAAATCCAGAAAAAAAAACCCCAACATTAACGCCGAAAGGTTTACAATGTTCGATCTTTCAGCTATGATGATACGATCACAGTTCGAGCACAGGAAAGGTAGGATGAATGGGGAGACATCATCTTGAGACGTATCTGCTCAGTTGGGGATCTACACGCTGCTGATGCAAGCTATCATGAGGATTGTTATAGGAAGTTTTTCATTGCATCTGCAGCTACTTCAAGAAAAAGAGGACGCCCTGAAGATGAGGAAATTTCTGCAACAATGGAAGAGATATTCAATTATATAGAGAGAAATGACGACTGCCAGTTCTCTTTGGATACTTCTCGATTTTTTCTTCCCCTGTATCTCAGAAACTATCCATTGTGGACAACAAGTGAATAGAAACTTTTTTATTGAAAATTTTATCTACTTCAATTTTGTATACCTATATTTTTCCGCTAGAGGTCGCGATTTTCGAATTATTCAAGAATTACTTGAGAAAATGACCTTAGAACGCTCCCCCACCATCGCGCTCATCCCCTACGGGTCAGGACTTTTAGTATGTTGTTCATGGCACTTCCCCCTGCCACTCTGCAGAAATTTGCGACTACACGATTTTTTCCTCAATTTTTCGTTCGTTTATTGAACTAGTAGCCATTTTGAAATTTCTGAATCTCAGAAGAAGCTTCCCGAAATTTTCGGATTTTCCAAGTGAGATATCTCCTTATCTGATAAATCATCGTTATATTCCTGGCATTTGGATGCTGATATAACAATCAACATAATTGTTGGAGCTGAATCAGCATTAGGCAGAAAATATCTCACTGATTTATTTTCACACATGGAAATCACTTTCTAGGCCTCACAACAACAAGGTAAGGTCTTAAATGATGCTTATCAATCTTCATAGTCATTCCTGATGATAACACCCTCAGTTTGTCTTGCAATCCTGCTTAGTATAATGCTTATTCGAAACATGTAATTTCAGACCTTCACCGCTTTGCTTCACCATCACGCCTCCTTGTGCCTTGATTTGTAGATAGCTATGGTAGTTGAATGCTTGGTAGTCAATAGTTAGTAGCTTGTTGCCATAAAATCATCCTTTGACAGTGTGAACAGGCAACACAAGGATCCAGAGTCAGTGCTCCGAACAGACTTCAAGATCATCTCCTGGGAACACCCTTATAGCAATCAGATAAGCCTAGATATAAGATTCTAGTTTGATGCTTTCAACTATTTATTGACAGATCAATGATATTACATTTTCTTGAACATAACATGCAGTAATAGTCTAGCATCAAAACATTTTCATCACACAATGAAGTGATTTCACTTACATATTGCATTTCTTAAGTAGGTAACCATATAGATCAAGCACATACAGAGTTGATCACTAGTAGTGTAAGGAAATTGATGGTATATTTCGGTTTTGAGTGGGAAAACATATTTTTATACCTTATACATTAATATTGTACTTTTTCTGAAAGACTGGCGGTATAGCTATACCTAAGGTAAGTCCTGGTGTGTATTATTGTGCTTCTGCAACATATACTGCTTTTTATGCTCGATATCCATTTTCCTCTCGCTTTTTATATAATAGCTCACTCCCATTTTATGATCAAGTTGTTATTGTATCATATGAGATTTGCTAACCATCAAATCCGAAGCTGTCAACTTAAGAATTCAGGTACGTTCATTTGGTTGCTCCGGAAGTACACCCGAGTAAGTGTACTGGATCTGGCCTATATAGTACTAGAACGGCTTTTGTATTAAATAATAATTGAATACAGGACATTAACACTTTCTATCGAGGTTTCATTCCATCACCGAAAGAAAGAAAAACCCTTGAACAATAATTCCCAAATCTGATAGTTTTACTACCTCCCCTGAGACTAGTTTTACTACCACCCATTCTGTGGAAGTAGCAACCCGTTAGATCTATATGTTTTCTCTGGCAAAAAAACAGAATCAGCGGTTCACTCTGTGAATATGTGAAGAAGTAATCCTTTCCCCAGCCGATACTTGCACCCTGACTCGAAAATATTATATTTTGATAGAAAATATTTGAGAAGAAATTACTTAAACTAATTCAATTTGTCAGCTTTTATCGACAAGCACCTAAATCGATGATGCTCACCACTAGATTACTTCTGTGGAAAAGTAACTAACTCATGTATATGTTGCATTTGTAAATATCTGTATAATCAATTGATTTGTCTGTACTATATTAGAATCCACTCTGTTCATTTCATCCTGTATTGAATATCAAGAGAAGTGTCTGGGTTTTTCCCTATAATGATTTTTCTACCTCGTGACCAAAGGCCAACTAGATATTTCCAACATTGATCTTTGATGACCATCTGGCTAACAGGGGAGAAACCCTAATTGTTATTCACTGTGATGCTCATCATTCTCGATAAAACAATTCTTTGAAGGCAGTTATTCTCGAGCCTCCTGAGTGAAGGGCTTTCTCCGTAATAACGACACGATTGCTTCATATTTTTTCAACAATATTTTTTTCATGTCTTGGTTCCCACGAAGAGAGATATCCTGTAATGTTCATAGAGAACCTTGACCTAAAGAACTGAGGTAGGAAATAAGGTAGGAATTGGTATTCTTTTTGAATTTCTGGAGGTTATATGCCTCCTGGAACACCTCTCTTGGCAATATGTTCCAGAGCCTCGCTGTTTGTTGGATGAAAGAGTCTTTGGAAATAGATGTTCTGCAGGTATCCGAAGTGACCACGAAGGGGTGCGAAGCCTCAACTCGACGGGTTAATCTCGCGGGGACTGCCAGGGAAGGAACAATTGTTGATATTTCAGAAGAGCACCGTTCATGAAAATGTCTATAAAATCGAGCCAGATCGCCAATTGTTTCACGGTGTTCCAGAGAAATCAGTGAGTTTGTGAGCGGGGCATCGCCCACGAGGCGAATTGCCCTTTTTTCGACAGAATCCAACAGTTTCAGGGTATGTTTGGGTGCTGCACTCCAAATATGGGAACAGTATTCCAGGACAGATCGTATCTCTGCCATATAGATCATAAGCAGCTGACTGGAAGTGAAATAGCTCCTGGCCCGAGACAGAAAGCCAAGTTTTTGGGATGCAGTTTTAGAAATTGATCTCACGTGATTTTCCCAAGAAAGGTGATTGCTGAAAGTAATACCAAGCATTGGAAAGCTTATATTGGGCACAGTGAGATCGGCTTTTCTAGGGAAAAGGCATGCTTGTGTCTTGTTTGCATTGAAATCTACCAAGTTATTGGATTCCGATTCCAGAATAATTGCCAAGTCCATATTCATGTTGTCAACATTTCTCCCTCTTTCGTTTATGATTTTTCGGTCTGTTATTGGAGCCCTGAGAGAGAAGGCGGTATGGGGGGCACTATCATCCGTAAAGCTGTGTAATGGACATGAAGTTGGTTTCAACAAATCGTTGATATGGAGTAGAAATAGTGTTGGAGCTGGAATTGATCCTTGCGGAACACCAGCATTGATGATAAGAGAGTCAGATGAAACTATGTCGACCATTACATGGAGAGACCTGTTTGAGAGGAAACCAGCTAGCAGAGAACATAGCTGGGAAGGCAAGCCATAAGATGGGAGCTTGGCAAGGAGTCCGTGGTGCCAGACTGTATCGAATGCCTTGAAGATATCAAGTGCCACGGCTAAAGTTTCACCATATCCTTCAATAGATTGCTGCCATATACCGGGTGGCTACGGAAGTATTGCCTACGGAATATCTCAGTTATTGTATGAAGTAGGTTAGTGAAATTTGAAGCGTCGATATAATGACATAAGAGCTAGACTTTGAGCATATTGACATGTCGAAGTTAACTTCCGGTCTGACTGGAAGTAACATCAACTTTCTTATTTTGAATGGAAACCCTATATTTTTTTCTTTTCGCTTTATTCAGCATTCAATTCCCTTTCTAATGACATATCACAAGTTGGTATCTAACCAGAAACTAGATCAGAAAAAAATTATTATTGAAATTCACCGAGTAGGCCGTGGAAGCAAAATGAAAGACAAAAATTGAAAAGTTTGCTATGGAAACCATACGTCACTTGATAACAGTTGCTACTACTGTGATATTTTATTTTCATTCGTCGGCGTTATGAAAAGCCGAAAAAAAAATATTGGAAAAATTGGGAAAAAAACAATACTCTGTAGGTCCATAACTTAAATAGGAACATACAACTCTTTCTTGCCTGTACTATTCAGCATAATCATTCCTTTCTAATGATATAATAGAACCTACAGGATATTATTTATCATTCCACATTATTTTTAATTTTATTTTTCTACAAACGTCAAAAAATGACAAGGTTCGCGCATTGATAACAAATTGCGAAGTGACACTTTTTTTCAGTTTCCTACGTTACCATGATACCTTGCACATAACAATGCGCGAAGTAAAACAGTGCGCGAAGTACCTACTTCGCGCACTGCTATGTAAAATATATGAGATATTTATATTTCAACTTTATGGTCCCCAATCGAGCAAACATTCACGAAATAATTTATTTCTGAATGTTCACCAATAACTTTGTTTCATCTCTTGGATCGCACGAAAGAAAATCCCTATTATGCCCGTGGAACATCGTGCGTACCGAGAAAGGATAGTGGGAGGCTTTTTAAGCCAGTTCAACACCATTTTCTATATCAAGCTAGGCATATTTTCACTTCAGAACTATATTTTTTGACGTTTGTAGAAAAAAATTTTTTTGCAACTCGAGCGCGAAATACTTTGGTCATCTCGACTATTTTTTTAACTCGGCTACGCCTCGTAAAAAAAATGAGATCTCGATCACCAAAGTAGCATTTCGCGCTCTAGATACAAAAATAACTATTTTGCGTATGGCGATAATCTGTTTTGTAATTTGAAGAATAATGATTGGATTTTTTGGTATTTCATTTCAAAAAATGACTTCCTATTATATCATTAGAAAGGAATGGTTATGCTGAATAGTACAGGCAAGAAAAAGTTGTATGTTCCTATTTGAGTTATGGACCTACAGAGTATTGTTTTTTTCCCAATTTTTCCAATATTTTTTTTGCGGCTTTTCCTAACGCCGACGAATGAAAATAAAATATCACAGTAGTAGCAACTGTTATCAAGTGACGTATGGTTTCCATAGCAAACTTTTCAATTTTTGGCTTTCATTTTGCTTCCACGGCCTCGGTGAATTTCAATAATAATTTTTTTCTGATCTAGTTTCTGGTTAGATACCAACTTGTGATATGTCATTAGAAAGGGAATTGAATGCTGAATAAAGCGAGAAGAAAAAAAATAGGGTTTCCATTTAAAATAAGAAAATTGATGTTACTTCCGGTCAGACCGGAAGTTAACTTCGAAATGTCAATATGTTCAAATTCTAGCTCTTATGTCATTATATCGACGCTCCAAATTTCACAAACCTACTTCATACAATAACTGAGATATTCCGTAGGCAATACTACCGTAGCCACCAGGTATGTGAGACGTAAGGGAGCAGCGAGCCATATACGATTCAACACCCATAGTGTTCAGCTTCACCACATCAATTGAACACCCTCACAAAAATATTATTCTAATAGGCGTACAGTTCCTCCCCAACTAATAAGTGGTGACCTCGACGAGATCTTTTTGTTCAAGATCTTCTTGTTAGTGATTTTTTGTTTCAAGTGACGCGAGCTCTATTCCAATTATGAATGGGCGCTGACGCGTCTACGCCGACGCCGATGCCGCTACCGTTTCAGCCGCTGATTTACCTCGTCGCTCTTGCCGAGTTGTCGCACTCAGCGTGCCGCTCACGAGTGAAAATGGCTGAGCACGCCGTTCACATCATTCAACTCTTTGTGAATAACTGGAAGGAAGACTGCCATTTTCTCTAATAGCATACAGTGTATTAGGTGGTTAGGGGCAGCTGCAACAAAGAAAGCTTGTGTCACGGTAACCTATCTATTCCACACTCTTGTTGTTTAATAGCGGATTGGTGTATCAATTTCCATTTACCCAATAATTGGAGTACTTGGACCTATTTTTTTCATCTAAACAGACAAAATAAGTGGGAACAGAACTCCATTATTTTTAGTTAGGACGGAATTAGTTGGTGTGAATCGATTGTTGTTGTAAAGGTTTGTGATTTCGAATTATCGAACTATGGATATTCATTGTGTTGCCCTTGAGTTGAGGATTGTTCAAATTTCTAGAAAAACTTCAGTGATTTATTTTCAGGATGTGTCTGTGGATGTGTGTGTGGATGTTCATAACTTGGATTCTAAAGACGATGTTTTTCATATGGACATTGATTTGCCTTCAACTTCCAGCTCCCAAGTTTCAAAGTTTATTGACAATAAAACCCTGTTTTATTCGAGAAGACCTATTGTATTGCGAAGAGAAGTGAAAACACTGAAAACAAAAGTTGAAAGTGGAATGACAATCTTAATGAGGTACTAAAACAACATTTTGAAGGTAAAAACTACAAGTTCAAATTTTTGAACTCGAAAGCTACAACATATTGTCTATATAGGTTTGCCTTTGGAGCTTCTCCTCCTCCATGAAGAGAAAAAAGAAGGTGTATATTCTGGGCGATGCAGATATTAATCTTCAATGAAACAATTCGTCCATACATTGTAGTTCCATTCACCTTTCATTAACCTCTCATTCACCGTCTTATCATTTTGAAATGTGATTGGAAAGATAGGCACCCTCGAGAAATACTTAATACCATCCAAGAACTTGTTTTCAAATTTTTTCCATCGTTTTTTTTTTCTCCTGATACTGCTGGGACATTGAGCTCCACTCTCTCTGTACAATATATTGTAACATTTGAATAACAATATATACCTTATCTCAAGTTCGAATCCATTTGACTTCCTAATCCTGTGAGAATAAAAATTAAATTCTACTATTGAGTCAAGAAAATCGATAATCAATTTTTAATAATAATTGATTACATCATCAACTTTTTTCCTAAATAAATATTTATATTTATTCACGTTCACTCTTGAATAAATGCATGAACCGAGAAAAAAATTTTAAATGGTGCGATCGCTTTCAATTAGTCAAAATAAGATATAGAAGGGATATAGGTATCCGTAACTACTGCGGGTTGCCTAAACATTGAGTTTATTGGTTCACAGCAATTACCATCGTTGCAGTACACCGTCGCCCCATAAAATATATAGCCAACATGATTGTCTAACTCACAGCTTGCTGAGATGGTCTACCATTTTGGTCGCTAGCAAGACCCAACGGCTTGCTATAGACTCGCAACGTGTATTGCCTGACCAAGTGAGTTATGAAAATTCACCATGCATGGAATCCACCCCTTTGCATTACTGGCTCCACCAAGCAGCACCTGTAGTAGGAGCCATCCACGGGATTATTCAATGGAATCAGGTACACAGCTCACCTACGAACCACAGCATATTCCCCAGTAGCCTCAAAATAATAAGCCTGCACTGAATCCGCTGGTTAATCTAGATTCAAGGGAAAACCCCTTTATATTTACATTGTTTTTTATTGAGAAGAAAAAAAAAACGATATCCGGAAATTGAATACCGCAATGAGAAGTTTCCACATCTCATATCAGAAGTTTCACAGGGTGATCCCTAGAAGCGTGACAATCCAATTATTTTCAATGCAATACCCTGTTTTTCATATTTATTTCGGAATCGGTTTATTTTTCAATCACAAGAGTATATATATTAACAGTATAAAATCTCCTATTTCCACTTCATTATCTTCACCTTTTTTAGCTCAGAAAAACATTTATTCTGATTACCTAACCCTTGAGTATTCGAATGAGGTCTGTCAGACCAACGACTCACTCTTGATATAATGTCGGAGCGCGTCGCGATCGTCAGTACCTTTCTGTCTACAGGTCGAGAATTATTGGACAACGACTATAATATACAGGTTGTTAACAAATGAGTGTCCCAATGGAAAACTGTAGATTTGTCATAGAGGAAGGGACATTTTCACCGGGCTCTCCTTCCCAAGATACAGGGCGTCAAAGTCGTCAGCTTTTTGCTCTTATCTCAGTAACCGTTTGAGCTACGGAGCTGAGCCTTTGTACACACATCATCATTGATAATGACTACTTGTAAAGCTCATAATCAATATCCTTGATACCAGTGGCGGAGAGTTCAACTTCTCGTATGGGATTAACCCTCCAAGTTTTCATGCCACTGGGGAAATTGTATTTTTCAAAGTACATTATGAGGAGGTTCTTCTGCATCAATGCTCTGAAATTGACAGTTCTCGAGGAAAATTGCGAATTATGGATGAAAACATAAAGACCTCGTATCTCTGAAAATCGTCTAAAAATCAAGTAACCACTGAAAATTTATCACTTCAGAACTGGTTCAATCAAATGTCAGGTTGTAGAGTGCTGGGTCCCGAATTGTTGAGCTTATAAAGTGTTGTAAAATGATTATAATTGGGTGTGGTGAAACAATAGATGACTTCATCAATGACGAATATACTGACATGATGAAAATCAATCAGTCTGTACTCGCAGTGTCTATCAAATCGTCGAACGCCATCTTACCGGATTTTTTCCCGAATTGAGACGCGATTCAGAGAACCAGCAAGTTTCATGCCTAATGGAAAGAACTGTGGACGTCAAACAGGCCGTCGCCTCTCAAGACTTGAAGAAGATGTACTTCATCTCGTTGAAGAAAATCCAAGAGCAAGAACCCGGGGAATTGCTCAAGCTTTGAGTTCGAATCACGTAAATGTTTGAGAAGTTTTACGGGAACAACAACTCCACTCCTTCCATTTACAAAAAGTATAACCTATGCTTCCAGTTGATTATCCACCAAGTTTCACCAGTGATAGTATTTTCAATTCCCGTAAAAAATTGTGGAAAGGAGAAAACCCTTACGTTCTATTTACTCGAATTTCCTGGAAGGAGTTTTGCCGAAATTATTAGACGATGTGCCACTGAATGTTCGTCGGCAGATGTGGTTTCAGCATGACAGAGCACCCTCACACTTTGCAGTTGAAGTTAGGGAGTACCTGAACACAACATTCAGAAGACGGTGGATTGGAAGAGGTGGTCCAGTAAGCTGGTCTGCCCGGTTACCTGACCTAGCACCTCTTGACTACTTTTTATGAGGTCACATGTAGAGCCCAGTCTATGAGAATCTAGTTAATATTAGAGGAATTGACGGCCAGAACTGAGGTTGCAGCGCTCAAAATTCGCAACATGCGTCGAATCATGGACAACGTTCAGAGAAATATGATTGGAAAACTATTGTGATATTTGAATCATCAAGATAATGAGGATTCTTCTTCCAAGTTCAGTTGATTGTTGCTGCAATTATTGTTAATGATATCTGTTGTATTTCAATTTCGAGTTGAATATTGAAAAAAATTATAGCAGGATTCTCTGTTTTTATTCATAAATCGCCATTTTTCTGGAAAACTGTTCTCTCCAGAGCATTGAAGCAAGAGGACATTTTTCATGTGAAACATATTGGCGCTTCAGAATGTGCTTCAAGAATTACAATCTCTTCAGTAGCATGGAGATTCGGGGGATTAAACCCTTTACAAGGCGTCCAACTCTTCGCCACTAACATGTCCAAGGTAATTGATCAAGAGCCCTAGAAGTAGTCATCATTAATGATGAAGTGTGTACAGAGGTTCAGCTCCGTAGCTCAAACGGTTCCAAAAAAAAACTGAATTTCTTAATTTTTGTTGACGCCTTGTATATTGAAGACGGAAACGGAAATATATATTTTTTTCCATGAGGGATCTAAAGTTCTCCGTTGTGACACCTATTTGTTAACACCCTGTATGCATGATAATTTTTCGGAATTTTATTTTGTTTCTATTCATGTTGGATCCTCACCTGGAAAAAATTCGATGATTACAGCAGCTCCATGATGAAGTAAAAGAAGGAAATATTGATTATGAAGCGAGCCATCAGAGTCAGACCGGAGCGAAGAAAGTGGCCCCAATACCGATACGGAGGAAGAACTGGAGCGAAAATTGGAATCAGAATTGGAGGAATAATTTGGGGAAGAACCTGCAACTCCAGATTATTTTGAAGCCAGATATGCTATAAGAGAATTTTCCTTGGTGAATACTAGGTGTTTTTATACGGTGAAAATGGAAGTGGATGTTGGAACCCAGCCTCCAGGACCATATTGCGTTAGTACCAAAGCCACCGATTGAGTTAAAAGAATGTGTGAGCCTGTATTTGGCATGTAGAACTATCACCATGAATAATTATTGGTTTACAAATCACGGAAGTGTGAAAATTGTTGAAACAATTCGCAATAACAAAAGGGAGATTCCAAAAGAACTTCTTGATCCCATCAGCAGACCACACAGTACTCGTCTATGTTTGCATTTTCCAAATTCATGACTTTGGCCTCATATATACCAAAATAAATATTTGTGACGGTATCATCATCTTCTCACTATAATGACTTGATTGACGAAGATATTATTACATTTCATAACACACGCAGATGCCCAATGGTTATTTTTCACAATTTGCTCAACATTGCAGGCATGAACTCCCACGTGATACATAAATGTACTGCAAGGGAAGAAGACATGATTTCCCAGCGAAGATTGTTCCTGGAAGCAATTGCTTCAGCCCTGGCAAGAAAGAACATGCTGATGAGAGCGAGAGACCCTCATTCACAAAAAGATATCGAAAATACAAAAATTGAGTGGAGTTTATGCAGATCCAGCGCCTCCGCGTCCAAATACATGTAGAAATGGAAATGGAGATGAAGTTGTTTATTTACTAAATGTGAGATGAATACAATTTTGTTAACTTCTTTTTATTTCTACAAAATGTTTTTCATGATAGTATTCGGTTCAAAATTGATCATGTACCGAAAAGTTTGATTTGATTTTTCATGATGTATTCTATGAAACAGAAACCGGGTCTCACAGAACCCACCCGATTATTCAAGTATTTTTCAGGCGAACGATTACCCAAGGGCTAATTGTTGATCACTCAATCAGTTGTGAAATGTATTCGATAATGATGCAATATATTCCAGTGTCAAATATATGTCAAAAAATGGAAGATGATGTAGTAAAAATAAAAGTTATCATACTGTATATACAGGGTGTCCGTTTTGCGAGCTACATCATGAGAAACTCAGTAACTATAAGATATACGAGGTCAGTTGAATTAGGGTGAAGTTGCGCATTTTCACGCTGAACATTTTTAGTTCTTGAATTATTAGAAGAAAACCGAAATTCATAATTTTTGTTTCCATTTTTTCTAGATGAAAAATATCGTGAATATAGACGTGGACTTTATCGATGGAAAGCCTTGTACATCCCTCTCCTGCATAATACGACAACTGTGCAGCACCCTCGACATGCGCCTGCACTGTATCTGCCGTTTCAAGCAGACCATCAACCCAGCTGTTCAAACTCTCAGACAGTTTGACAGCTACGACCTGCGAGCCATACATCCAGTTACCTGCTGCAGCAGCAGCTATACGACAGCTTGTGAAGCGCCGCGTATCGAGATGCCGCTGTGCAACCTGTACCATGCACATCAGACGCAACTGCATTGCATCTCGAAGCTGATCACTCATTCCAAAGCTTCATCAATGGCAGGGGGTGCTGTGGGAAACACTCCCACTCATGTATGTGATGCATTTGTGGAATCTGTATATATAATAAATTCGTCCGTACCATTATTAAATTTTACTCTGTTCCTTTCATCCTGTATTGGATATATCAACCGAAGTGTCTGGGTGTTACCTCATGATGGGTTCTTCATTCCTCTTTTCGAAACTACAACAATATATTCCAAACATTGATCATTGATGACCATCTGGTTAGAAATGTGATACCCTTAATATTTGTTATTCACTGTAAAACCCACAGTTATAGCTCAATGAAACCATGTGATATAGGCATATAGCGAGCCTCCTGATTGAACGGTGAGTCGAAATCTCGATCTTGTCAACCTGCTTATATAGTTCGCATACTTTCGTAATATTGAAACTTCGTTCGCTTCACAGTGTTTTCTACAATAAACCATTCAACACCCTATAGTTTTCGACTTTGTGACAACAATTCAACATCCTCACAAGAAGATACTATCCAAATAAGCGTACTGATACGCCGAACTCTGTACATGAAGACGCTTCTCTGTGAGTAGTAACCCAGTTTTCCTCGAGAACCATCATCAGTCCTGCAGAAATAACAACATCCCTCGTGGCACTTCGTGAATAATTCATATTGTTGAACTAATTGATTGGATTTTGTTATACTTTCCAAATACTAGGTGCCTAAAAAGCATTCCTGATAACTTGAAAATATAAGGTGGCACAGTCGTTCAATTGCTGACGATGGAATTTATCCAATCAACTATTTAACCATGGAGTCTTTTGTGTAGCAATTTGAATTATATCACCATCATCCTGGTCAACTCTGCATGAAGATAATTCTTGAGAAATTTTGGTCAAGTAAACAGATAGGGATACTGGAATATTTACTTAATTCATCTATACTTTTTATTTTACGAACAACAACACATTACATATATCATTTCATTCAAATGAATTTGACATTACATTCATCTCAGCACACTATCATATTTTGTCGATTATATCTGCAAGACATTCAATCAGATTGCACGTTCTTCATCACAGTAACTTCTCCACCTTTTTTTTTCTGATTATTCACGTTTTGACCATAGGTCTGGGATGCCTTGCAGACAATATTCTCTCGTGAATACAGCAAGTCATACGGTCGGTCCAGAACAAAATTATTCAGGTGTCAGCAACAAACCCTTGTATTGGTTATATTATAGTTTTAGTAGTTTAACTGTGATGAGTGAAAGTCTTCCAGGGCTTCTGATGTTTGATAATTGGATTCATACAATGCATTTCTTCGAAATGATTCAGAAATGTATTCTCATTTCATATTTGATTACATGATCAGTTTTTGCTCCGTTTGTCATCCTTCGAATTGATGACAATTGCATCGATGACATTCAATTGTCATCCATATAATTCGTCATATGTCAAATAAGTCGATGATACTTCATTGTTAAGATTATTTTCTGTAGAAAAGTTTTGTCGAATGAATTTGATCTGTTAGAACTTCAATTTTCGTGATAGGTATCTGAAAATAAAAAAAAGTTTATTTTCCGATCATTTGACATTTCTTGGACCGTTCAGTATGAAGTCTGAAGCTTTCGGTATCCCGCTGGTATATCCAGGATTTGATGAGGAATCCATGAGGGTTTTTCAACATTCCAGCTATTTCCCCACCAAGGACGTCGTCGGTGTATCTGACAGAAGGAGATTCTCCATATACACTCCAGGATTGGGAAATACGCCTGTCAGATATAACCATAACCCTTGTTGAAGTGTATCTTTCTTTGTTTCGATTTCCAAAAGTCGGTCCGTGAAGAATTGGGGTTGAAAATTCGGGGTTGTAATCCTGACAGCACTACGGAGCCATAGGAGCGATTCATATAAGCTTCTATACACTGCAGATCTCGCTACAAATAGCCCTAAACCAGTTTTGACTTCTTGGAAGTCATTCATAGAATTCATAAAAAATTAACAATCCATCTGTTCAACCCCATCTGATCATAATAAGATACTAGGTATCTCATATGTTATAAGAAATATCCAATGTTAATTGAAAAATTATTCGAAGAAATACGATGAAATTTATATCACTAGTACCAATATCATGATTAATACACTTCCTAGTCATTATTCCACGTAATTGAATGATAAACGCATAGGCCATGATATAGCGGTGTACACTGTTCGCACTAGATTTATACTGTGAAGTGCTTAATTGATGAGGACATGCTTGAATAAGAGATGCGCAACCTACTCTATGCTTTATTCCTTTATTATAAACCGACTCGTGGGTGGTCTCCTATCTTACCCTTGCCTTGACAACTGTAACAACATATGAACATCATACTAACAAGTCCTCGAGATGCACGATTGATTTTCTGAATCTATTCGACTGATTTGATATGAAATGATTGAATTTATCGTATATACGACCATCAAGGCTTGTACCAATGACGTAAAATGAATCACGGAATCTTGTTTTCCTCTTTATTCATGCATTCGACTTGTTTCAACTCGGCAGAATCTCCTAATGGGGCAGTTCTGAAAATGATTTATGACAAGGCAGAATCTGACATGGTATATTCCTCAGCCAGAAATAATATTAAAGATTTCCTGAATTGTTCAATATCAATAAACGTATGCAGAGTGTTCGAAAAAATAGGTGTGTCATAAAATCTAATGATATCTACGGAAACGAATATATTTTTGTAAATGAACTTTGTGTGCGCTTGCTCTTGATGCATCATTTCTCACAAGGGCTTATCCATAGTACTTACTCTAGTCACAACATAAAGTTAGAAGAAATCTGATAGAACTAGCTGTTCGGGTTTGAGAAGCTTCGGAGTGATCTTCGCTCTTCTTCGATAGTAGATGTTTTGCTGCTGTTGATCATTTATTATTCCTGGTGGTCGAGATTCAGTATTTTCACTAAGAATTTCAACATTGATGTTTCTCTCTCCATGAACTGCTCATGTGAATTCTGACACCCACTGATTCTATATTCGTTCTAAAAGCATCAGCTTACAATGATTCTTCTTTAATTTGGACGAATTGAACAACCCCATTCACCATTTCGTGCTGAAATTATTCCTGTTGGACCTGATGTTACATAATTCTTGCAAGAGTTAATTGAATAGATCTCAGTGAACGGCACTTCAAGATGAAGAGGATTGACAAAACTTGACGTCGAAAGCGCCAATCTTGTATTATTCTGCAACTCATCATCAGCTACCATAACAAAAGATTATGTCAGCGCCTATTTTTGATTTAGTTGGGCCCCACGGCTCGAGCAAAATTTTGTAATATAAATAGAAGTCAGTGAGGAGCCTAGATATCACAAAAACGTGCTGTACGACCTTTTGAAAGGTCAGTTGAGTATACATCAACAAAGTATGGTGCGCAGAATAGTTGAGAAAAATTCGACAAAATCTTATATTCAACGAAAATGTTCGACAAAACCTTATATTCAACAAAAAAAAATTAAAAAAGCAGTGCAGGAACGAGCAAGAACCTGTTGATATCTCATCAAAACTCAAACAAAATTTACAGCGCAACAACAAAAACTGAAAGGCATTCATTTTGCTCGTGAGGAACACATCACAGAATGTTAAAACTTCACGAACGATAATATTTCTACAAAATTCCTAATCACACGACATGTTTCGCTAACACAGTAGTTCCATCAGGTGGAATACTGGTACAATGGAATTAACTGACCTTGGCTTGCCTAACTTCTATATATCCTACTTTCCCAACCTGAAGAATTAGAATTTCCTGTGGAAAGGTTCGACGAACCTTCATTTTCGGAAAATAGGTACAATATCTACTTCAAAATACAGTGTACCGGATTGAGTTGAAAAGGTTGATAGCAAATACATATCATCACATAATGAGGAAACGAATTAAACAGTGGTGAACCATTGAGGTCTAGTTGATCATTAAATTTAATGTATAATATTTGAGTTTGTTGATTCCCAATGAGTTGTATTCTTTCATTTTCTACGTGTGAAAGGGGATCATCATCAAAACTATGTTTCTTTTCTAATATATGATTGGCGTATGTTGAATTTGTTTTTATTTTTCAATTCATATTATGTTCATGAATGCGCAGATTGAACGTACGACCGTCTGACCGATTTATACCTCAGGACAAGATCCACGGTTGAGTTTGTATACCCCTGATTTTTCGTATTCAGACGTTTTGTCTCCATTTTTTTCGATAAATCTTTCCAACGTGTTATTTGTTCTATATTTTAGTTTCAAGTCCTGTTGATCTAGAAATGAAGCTGATTTTTCAGTTGATGATCTGAAATGAGTTGAAGTTCTATAATTTGGATAATTATTCTGTAACGTGAAAATTTGCCTTTTCGTGTTCCATATTGTGAATTCTGGAAATACGTAATGGGGAAGCTTTGTAGAGATGCACTGCGTAACCCAATGATTTCTTTTCTAGGTTTTGAGGTACTTTACATAATTCCATCTTGTTGAATGTTTTCATTTTCAATGTCCATGACTGGATGACTGTTGGGTTATTTTAGTCCACTTCTTAACAATTTTCACACATTTGTCAGATGCCCATGAATATTGTTGTTTCCATCATAGTCTCTTGCCAGTAGAAGACTGTTTGTCGCGTTTGGCGGCAGTGGCCTGTAATGGTGCAGGGATATTCGCAATGTTGTATCGACTGGTGGATCGACTAATGTATCGACTATCGTATCGACTATCGTATCGACTATCGATGTCATGATCGATATTTAATATTTCTTTCAAGTTGCATTCCTGAATCTGACTTGAATCATATTATTTGGGTGGCTAGATTGACACTGCGCAGAGACGAAATTTGGTTTGCATTATTTTTTTGAAATAGATCACGATTGCTCTAATTGACGGAAACTTGTTGTTTGAGCAATTTCCGTTTCATCATCCTTCTTGCTGATTCCTTCTCTTGCGAAAAGGTTTGATGTGTTGAAGCCAAATGAGTTTTTTTTTTATTTTGGCTCTCGTGCGATCAGGTCAGGTGGTGGACACCTACTTTTGTGTTTGGCCTTTCCGATAGGAAGGTAAGAAATATTAAATCTCTTTTTGTGTGAATGATATTCGATAGGGTATGTACATTTCAGATATCACGGCCTTATACAGGGGAGCAGGGGGTACAGAATAAGTGGATGATTTGAACTCCATTTTCTTTTGACCACATGGCATGTTTCTGGACTTGAATTATATCACTCAACACTGTTAACTGGATGGATCACTGAATATCGAATCTCATCAACTATAGGCATTCAAAAATCTTGAACTGTTCTGGAACTGTTCTGGACTTCACTGTTTGGACATCACGTGGACACTTTTTTCGATGGTTGAGGCACCTGAGGGATCTTCGTGCTTATTGAAGCCTGAGTCACCAACACACTTGAAGGTGGAAGCAAGACCCTGGTGATTTCCTGTGTATGTCTCTGGACATCTATAGGACCCGACAGCCTGGAATTTCCGGCAGAATCCTTGCTGCCAACAGTGCAAGTCCCTAGTAGCCTTCTGGTTCAGATAGCCAGTGATCCAGACTTCTGACAGGAAGTCCAGGGGAGTCCAGACTCCCGGTATGGTTGATTGAGCCTTCATCCCTAGGATTTTGTTACTTTGGAGCCTGAACTCCCAGAGCCTAGTCAGATAGTGGGACGTCTTGGTCCAGCTTGGATGGTAGGAAGAGCTTTCCCTGGTGGCAGCCTGTGGACCCGCCAGCCAGAGTTGCAGCACAGCATCCAGTTGACCTGGGATAAACCAAGTGCCCAGGTGGTTGTGACTCCTGTCAACTGTATGGGGATCCAGTTTTCCTAGCACACCTAACCCCTGAAGCCGACTGAGGGAGGAGTGTCTTTGTTTCATCCAGGTAGTGGACCACAGTTGGAATCTCATGGTACAAAATCCAGAACTTGCAGTTAAGGTCAGAATTTTCCATATACATACTTTTTTCCCTATCTTGAGGACATTTAACATACCATATTTTTTCACTGTCTTGAGGACATTTAATTTAAATATTTTTTTCCCTGTCTGAGGACATTTCATATACATTTTTTTTCTCTGTCTGAGGACATTTAAATAGTAATTTTTCACTGTCTGATGTCAAGAGACATTTAAACATTTGTCATTAAAACATAGCAGTCTAAGATTGGATTTTAAATATTATAAAATTATTGGGTCTGTTAGAGACTCTGTGAACCCAAAGTATAGGCCTATATGAAGGGAAATCTACCCTCGTACTGAGTTACTATCATAGAACATTTTTACCACCATTCTGGATACCTATTGTTGGCATGTTAAGGTGAATAAATATGTTAACAGTTATTTTGGCTTATATTTACATCTTGGATTATTTTTCTCAGTAATTCGCTGCGAAAACTGAGTGGCGCCTGACAAAAGGATAACCCCACTAGTAACCAATAAAAAGAACTAACTCACGACCTGCTCCCAAACAAACAAGCTGCCGTGCCTATAACAAATAAAAATCTTTTTCTTTTCCAAAACATCAAAAGAGTTGTTATAATTCCCAATGACAGGATAAACTTCTAACATTAATTTGATAGACAGTATTCTTCCTGCAAAACTCGCCATAATAAAGCTACGCAAGATAAGTTTATCCATCCATCAGAACTGATAATCAAAATAATGGAACTTCAACCTATTTCGGATAATCAACTAAAAAATTAGCTTCATTTCTACATGGAGTAGCATATAGAACAAATAACACGTTGAAACACTGTAGAAAAGTTAGCAATCTGGCTATATTTGATAGATATTTTCCTGCACGATGCTCTCGTGAAATATCAACCATTGTTCCTTCCTTGACAGTCCCCGCGAGACTTACCCGTCGTGTTGAGGCTTCGCACCCCTTTGGAGACCTGCAGAACATCAATATGTTGCTATGGAACGTGTTCCCCGAGACATATAACCTCCAGAAATTCAAGGAGAACGCCAATTCCTAGTTAGGCAAGCCAAAGTTAGTTTATTTCATTGAACAACCTGATGAAGCTACTGTGTTAGGGATACTGCTATGAATTTTCGTATAGAACGGCCTAGTCGAAATAAAAATCAAAGAATTATAAATAGAGAGATGATATTTTTCATTTGGAATTTGGGGTTGAGACAAATGCTTTCAGAATCTGTGAACACATGAGAGACGTATCAGGAAAAGATAGATGGTTCTACTAATACGAAATTTTGGTTTGAGAAATCAATATCATCACATTGAATCTCAGCAACAGTTACTATCGTAAAGCATTTCCAGATTTTTAGTATCTCAATATAACGTAGGAAAGAATTAGAGGTATTATCCAAATATAAACCTTTCTATCAGTAAATAAGAATATATAGATAATGTCGATGATTTTCGAAAGTAGTCGGAATAACCCTCTCTAATACTCTGAATGCCCAAACTTCTTCCCCAATCAATCAAACCCGTATATCTCCGTTGTTATGCAACATCATCTTGATCAAACTGTAGGTTTATCAATAATATCCTCACCCCAATCTGAATCATATTTTATTTAATTCCACTTGATGGCTCATTTTGGTTATCGAATGTGAATCGAAATTGTTTATTTCCATTTCTTTTCCTTTTCAAGTCTTTTTCGAGTCCCTCTTTCCACTGGGCCTCATGTAACTCATAGTGAATATGGTCCTGGATTAGGTTCGAATTTCCTCCCACCGAGGTATGGGTTCGAGCCCCAGCTAGGCCATGGATGTTTGTATCTGTATGCATCCCAAACCCCGCAAAGATTCGACTCAAGGCGCTTTGGTTTCAGTGCGGAAACCAACGAGGGAATGCAATGAAAATATGAAGAAAATAAATGAAAAAATCCGGAAGAAGGCAAATGATATGGAATAGCACAAGAGTTTCACACTGATCCATTAGTTCGATGTTATGGTCCATTGGATATCATCTGTAGACAAAGGTGAAATATTCTCGATTTTCGCTTATTTTATTCGCATTTTGCTTCAGCTCGTTATTGCATGATGGAAGTATGTGTGTAATGACGGCAGCAGATGAATCGCTATGCCGACAATTTGATCTAGGATTGAGGGTTGGTATGGGTAAGGTTTTGAAATCTGCAATTCAATTGATATTATAATTATCTTGTTATCGAATCGCGAAATTTCGCGCATATTACTGCACAGGATAGTGCAATTTTCAGAATATTTCCCAAATAATAATGCTTGGTATCGGTGCCGTTCGATAAAATAGAATATTTTTACATGCCTTCGAGACATATATATCTCATCACGTTTTCAGGTGACGATCAAAATTCGCAGCCGACTCTCAGACTATGTTACTCCAAATCGATCAACTTTAAGGACTTACTATAAGCTTACAGCTTTTCAGATGACAGTACTCTCGATCATGCATTTGATGTGCCTTCTAGACTTTCTACTTCATCTCAGAAGACTTGAAACTCACGGCGAAGGCAGGTTAGCAATAATAATAGAGATTATGCTGGACTTTCAGCTCGACGAATAACAACCAGATTTAATCCAACAAAGCCTCTGAAAGAGCCGCACTCAGCATGTGTGATACTACGAACAATCCCAATGAAGTCTATAACATCAATGATTGACATCACTATCACAGATACTGAAGTGGAAATCCTGTGAAGTTCATCGCATCAGCTGTTTCTGAAAAACTCGAATCGGTATTCCGCGTGAGAAGCTACACCCCAACAGCTCCTTTTGTCGCGGCTCTTTATGTACTGAGGTTCTGAATAACATTAAATCGCAAAATATTATATATTTCTTTGCGTATGCCATCATTGCTCATTCTATGTTGCTCTTGCCTTCCACGTAGCCCAAACTCAGAATTTTTATGTGTACATGCCTATTTACTCTTACACTTCATATTCTTATTTGTGTATATCTTCTTCGAGATTCACGTGATACATGACGCGCATTGCAATAACCATGAATAATATCAAATTGTTCAACCAGCATGCAATGATAATCATCTCTCACGAGAATGAGGTAATAAATTTACTGGTAAAGGTATTTCCTCTGTACATTTGAATTCAAATCCTGGTTTCGATGATACTCAATGGTCAAACTCTCGGATTAGGACAATTCTCTACACTCTTACCTTGGTGATCACCTCAGCTTACAGGAAGTACAATCAGAGAGGGCAAAATATACCTATGTGAGGGTTGAGTATAACGATTAGCTTGACAAATACGTTCAGAGGTACCAACAGGGTAATATACTCATTCTACGTTATGGGTACTATACTTGGTGAATCAACATGATACACAGATGTGATGTCCCACGCATGTCGGGTTTGAACAGAAATCCTCCGTGGTCTCACATAATGTTCAATCAAGAACTCAAGGGAACAGCCTGAAGATGAATATACATACAAAAGTCTTGCTTGACAAGAATAGATTTTCTACGACCCCACATAGGTATGGAAAGAGGTCTGAATAATGGAATGATTACAAAAATACGAGACGTCACAGGGCTAGTATAACCCTACTGAACAGCAGTCACAGTCTTGTAGTACTTACAGCGTTGCAGTAATACAAGCTCTGCCGTATTTATCTCCAACAAACTTCCAGACGCATTTTGTTCGGTCTCGAAATAAATTGAGCGAAAGATATAGATGGAATAACACCCATTATTATCAGAAAGTATGCATCAGAATTGACACCGATTCTCTGCAAGTCATAAACCATCTAGTACGAGTCAGGTATTCTTCGATCTTGCTGGAAAATACCTTGAATTCAACCAATCTCCAAGAAAGAAAACAAAAACCTGCCCAATAACTACAGGCTCATTGCCCTAGTATCAGTTTCCTTCAAAGTGATGGAGAAAGCCATCAACATTGAGCTTCTCAAGTATCTGGTAAGCTTAGGAATCAACAATGATAGACACTATGGCTTTCGCCGCCGAAGATCAACTAGAGATCTACTTTCCTTTGTTACCCACATATAGAAGCTTCATTAGAAAGACATGGGGAATCTTCAGCTGTGGCATCAGAAATATCGGAAGCATTCGACTGAGTTTGGCACCAAGGACTCCTTCATACTGCTTATCCCCTCAGCTGTGCTATTTTGTATCGAGTTTTCTTCCAGGCAAATCGGTTCACAAAGATCGATTCTGACACCAACATTGTTCCTACTTCATATCAATACTCTTATGAAGGTAACCCCTCGGCCTACCTACAGCTCTAGCTATAGTGTTGGTATCGCACCGGGCAATAGTGTAAGTCATCTTTCACCTATTGGCGCCCTTCGAGTCGCCTTCTACGACAGGAAGGACTCACCGTGGGGTTATTCTTATCCGTCGGCCACAGAAATTTCGTATCTATATCGAATGTGGCAACAATCAAATCATGACATCTGAATTCTGGTTGCGCATGAACTGAAACGTCAATGTCATTCGTGGCCAAGTCACTGAGAAGCTGAATATCTGAAGGGTACCCCTTACGCAGTAATGAATTTGCACCTTCGATGTGAGCAGTTGATGTTAGGTCAAATGTTATTTATTTTGATTTCATCACCTTGTTAATACGAGACCTACGAGTACCAAGAGAAGGATTCTCATAATCAATATTCAAGGTACCGACGTATTAGAGTTTCAAAGATGATTGTTGGATATTGTCACAGTGTTGAAATCATGATGAAATAGGCAACATGGTGCTTGTTTCATTTTTTTGGTTGCGTAGTTAGCATAATGAGGTAAAAAACATCAATGGTGTCGACAGTAAGTGCGACTTCTAGATCTTAATGCACTTTTACTGCGCTATGGTGGATCTTTGGCATTCTGGAAACCAATGGAGATATGTATGGGTGGAGTTAAAGCGATAACCTCATAAATTCAGCGGAAACACATTTGAGAAAACGACTTTTTCCAACTCTGAAAATGATGTTTAGGTCATTCAATCTCAAATACCCTATATACGATGAACAAATTATCAATCTAAGTTTTCGAAGTAGGTATCATACTCCTGCTCCATTCGACCTCAGAAACGCCTACTATGAGTCGACATATGTGCAGATGCAGTTGTGAAAATTAGGCTACATCTTGCTGAATTCTCCAAAGAATGAAGAAATCTGAGAAACTGTTGAAAATAAGTTTAGGGACTTCCGATGGTATTCATCATGGAATTTTCTCGTAAATTCAAGAATTCCATGGTATACACGGTATTTTATTCAAATTGAACAAGTGAATGGTGACTTCCGGTATAAACAGAAGTGGTGAAAATATTTCAAAATGGAGGGAATTGATAAATATCCCTGAAATTCAAAAATTCAGAATTTTTTCTCTCTACAAAAGTTTTCAACGAACGGCTACAGTGAGAAATCAGGCCACCCTTATAAGTTCTCCATTTATGGAGTGATCTCTACAACATTTTGCTTGGAACGGAGGAGGAGGAGAGGTGTATTGTAGAGCTAAGCGGCGTCTTCTTCTTCAACCAAGGCTTACTAGAACCACAATCATTCAGAGGCTGAAATATCCAGAATCCATATTCGAATTTTTTTATGATGAAATTAGCGTATAATACTGAAATCGATGTCTTTCTATACAGATCTGTCCCGTTTATATCCTAGTCGTGCGATCTTTACCAAATTGAATCGGTATGAATGACCATCAATATAATCAGTTTTTCAGAGACATACATCCTTTTGGGCATTGCGATGCGTTCTTATTAACAACTTCATTTTAATTTTGCGACATTGTTGCAAAACTCAGTTAATAACACCAATATGTCTTCGATTCAGATGGAAGAACAAATTCAAAATGAGTCACAGGATACACATCTACCAAATCTATTCAGAGTTATATTCACATTGTTGTACTATGCTGCGTATTCAACATAATTAGCATATGCGGCAATGTGAAATAATTGGTAAAAATCGTCAAAGATGCCGCTCTTTGATACCATTGACTCTAAGTGAGTAGCGTTCGGAGGCAATCTGTGCTAAATAAGACATCCAAAGGAACTATAAGAATCCACAATTCTATGGTGCATAGTAATTCTCAGTGACGTGCACCTCTTTTGCGGTTCGAATCTTTTTTCGAGCCTACTGTAGCGGATCGTTTGACAAACAGAGGAAAATCCTTGGTAGAAGTCCATAGTTCCTCACAGTGGAATGAAGTATAGTTACTACCAAAGAATACTCGGAGTCATCTTCACAACACTACTTCGACTTACTTGGAACGTTGCATGGCATCAGATTTTTTTTACCTAGGCAGAAAAATACAACTTTTCTGCCTGTTAAGAGTCATTCAGGATAAAATTCCATCGATAATAATGAGAATTCTGGTGCAGATGCGAATATCATGAATCTGATGAAGATATGGAAGATTATTATTTGGGCAGTGATGAGGATTGAAAAAGAGAGCTACATGTTGATATGAAATCGCTGTAGTATAAGTTGCTATAAGTGAATGAAGGGTGGAAGCATTTTTGAATATTGGGATTGAAATTTCAGCAAACAATATTTCAATCGTCTGGAGAGGAATTAAGGTGATGAACCAGTTAGTTCAGTAACCAACATGTCCATTATCGTAGCAGAAGAGGCCAAATCGCAAAAAGTTAAGCGTTAAGCTATTGTCAGTTTAGCTAGGTGAAGCTAATTGTGAGTTGATATGCTAGATCGTTCCTAAACTGAATATGTTTTTTGGATGTTTGGACTCCATGAACGGATCAAAGTATTGAAAAGGAATATTCTCAGATATATTTCTTTATTTATATATCCATTTTTTTGGGTTCATGAATATATCTGAGAATATTCCTTTTGAATACGATGTGTTATTGGAGCTAATTGAACACTGCTGGAAATGAGTTTTCTTTTTTAACAACTCCCTTCATTGTTGAAAACATTTTGATGAATTCATCAACATTTTTATGACAAGATATCTTTTATTTCTCCTGTTGTATTTCCATCAAGAACACATATTTCCTATATCAACAAGAGTTTTGAAAATATCTGAATGGCAATCATTGGATAAAGAGTGAAATCGATAATTAACAATATATTGAATCTGATATACATTCATCTGATTATTGGTACACTATTATTTGATTGTTCTTTCATTAAATCATTGTTCAAGGTTAATTAACAGCTTGATCAATTCCAACAGTAGTTCGAGTCTAGGTACAGAGATTATACACTCGAATAAACATTGACTTGATACTATAACAACTCGATCTCTTCCGGAAATAATCGTGTATTCGTTTTAGATAGTGAAGCTGATGGAACTTGAAGTAACTCATTTCATCAGGTTCCTAGTAATTGAAACAGTTCGTATGGTTTATGTTTCAACTCATTGTCTGTTTTTTTGAAATTTTTGATGCTACTATGAGGTAAGAGTTCAAGTACAGAGTGTTTTTGAATTGAAACACTCGATGGATTGACATAATTCCTATTTTATCTTCCGGACGAGTTATTTCTTTGATAGATGTGAAAGTCGACATCAATTATCAGTGGAAAAAAATCGTATGCGAACTGTTGAAGCAGAAAATATCATTATCTTTCCCAGGTAATGAAAAATAATGTAGGCAGAATATTGTTGCTAGGTACTAGCATAATTTGATATGATATTTCTCTATTTCATTAGCAGGACAAGTTTCGTGTATATTTAAAATCCTTTCTCAAAATAACAGAAACCTGGGCTAAGAATAATGAAAGAATTCTTTTCGGTAACAGTTATGATGTGAGTCATGAAGAATGATATTACATTTTCATGCAACAAAAGTAGTTTTTCTCATCAAAACCGATCGACACGCAACTTTACACCCAACGATGAATATTGAATGGTTATATTGTTTGAAATTCACCAATTCGTTACTGCAATGTGAGTTATTGGAACTTGTAAGTGTATCAACGAAAAATTACTGAAAATACAGTGAGTTGATGTAGAATTCACAAGATATGATAGCTAACACACCATACAGATAATGCCTAACGACGCTAACCTATTGGATGATATAGTAATATCAGCTATCAACTCTATCAAGAGAATTTTGTTGGAAACACGAAAGGGTATAATGAATTCATCAATTCACTAGAGATTCAACTGACTTCAAATTATTGATGATTTATTATCTAATTTTCAACGAAGAATGAAAGATTTCAAGACGAAACTGAATTTTGATGGTATGATTTCGAATTTCACTTATAAAAATTTGGAATATCAGTTAGATTTTTTTTGTGGTATGATGAAAGAATTTAACTGTCATATTCAGAAACTTGAATATGGAGAAAGTGATTCTCTAATGGTAGTGCAATGTCCAATCTTGCGTCGTTTTTTTTTTTCAGAAGAACGAGCTATATGATTCACTGAATCAGTATGATAATGTCTTTTCAGTAAGTCTTGAGTTGTTGTCGATATGAACATATACTATCGAAATAAGAGATACAAGTTCATTTTGTTGTTCGTTTTCCCTATATTCTTGCCTTCTCAAAAAAAAAACGTCAACAATAATATCTAAGCAGAGGAAACTGAATTTATTTCACTGCTTGTTATGATACGGAAAAAATGATACTATAGGAATATGCCTCGACGCCAGATATTTGCATGACCGTACACGTGAAAACTTTATTGTGCCACCATCCAGTTATTGATATTGTTGAATTCCAAAAGTGGTGTGTTTTGAGTACCATAGACCTAGCAGCCGCGTAATAGCTGATGCCGATGGAAACCACTGAACAAAAGTAAAAGTATAAGGAATATCTCATTCTTCCAATGGGGTTCCGTCAGGATCTACTACATTGATGGGTAGCCTGATTAGTTGTTTGGAACTAGTTTTGGAAAAACAAGATCCCGTGTTTATGAATGTGAATGATTCGACCATTTTCTTTGATAATTATTCTCAGCATATTATTTGAATTATTATTGGCAAGATTTTCAGTGGAACTGAATGAAAATTAACTGTTCTGCCAGAAATCGAACTGAGCAACCTATCGGTGTACTGATTGAGCGTCGGGTTCTTCGACCCTGTATATTCTTCCATAGTGCTTTATCCGTCTCATCCATCGACCTACAGAAAACATGAAAACAGATATTCTCAATAATCAGTTCAAGTGGAGGTTTGAAGAACATTTTCAAGGAATACTAGACTTCTGAAAAAATGTTTATTTTTCCCAATGGCTAATTTCTTGGGATGACGACCCTATGTATCATAATATGACTCACTTTGGACCAGGAAACAAAATACTTGAGTTCCGGCAGCATCGCAAATATAGACCTTGGTGTAATGGTTCCGCTTTACACCCTGTGGATGGTTCGTTTTATGAACTTCTGAACATTGTGAGCTTCTGAGGTCGATAAATCATCACATCTGATGTCGGAAACCACATGATGATCGGACTATTTCTTTGAAAAATACAGGTCGTCCAAAAAGATTCAAATAATATGTATATGGGAAGGTCTACTTTATAAAACTTGATAACTATAAAAATGAATTGAAGTCACTTGTGCGGACGTCAGCTTTCTGCCAGAGAACAAATAGGTGGATTCGTTATAGTTGGAGACAGTTCAATTTTGAGTTCAGAGGCACCACTCAATTTACAAAAAGTTACTAGTACTTGGATGATTGAAGAAATCAGATATTTGGAAAGATACCTGCAATGATTCCCAAAACAAAATCCTGGAATGGTAATACGCAAATATCTCATTGAATTACAGTACTAGTACGAGTAGATGGATAAAATCATATCAAGTTTCAGACCTATTCATTACCATAATCAACAAAGTATATGGAGACCAATGCAGAGACCAGAGAATCTGACATGTATCATAAAATCTCAAAATATCATGAAATTTTATCAAGCATCGCAAAATATCAATAATATCATCATATATCATTGAGTACTTATCGTGAGGTATCAAAGATATCACAACCATAAAACTCTTAAACTCAATCTGAAATGGAAATAGCTGAAATCAGATACCACCGTTGAACTTCAACTGAATCAATGAACGACCAGGAAACGAAATTGATCGAAATAATATGGAACCTTGATGAACAAAATTCACCATCAATTATCTTCGAATTGTTCATCAATTGTTTCAAGGATGCCTATGATGCAGCATGTCGACTAGTCCTTGAACGAAAAACCAGAGATTCGAAGGCCCATTGGTTCAATGACGAACTGAGACGAGTAAAAAACGACTTGGATATTGCCTACCAGACATATTGACAATTGAGTAACAAACAATTGGAAAACATTTACAGAAACAAAAGGAGAAACTATCGTGAACTGATGAACAAAGCAAAAAGGGAAACGGTGAACAAGAATATAAATGAGGCACGTAACAGAACTAGGCAAATTTGGAAAAGAGTTAACTCTTAATTGGGCAGAAATAGTCGGGAAGCCGTGGAAATACATATCAATGTGATGAGGTATTAACCGATCCTGAAACTGTACCCAACTGTTCCAGTCAAAGTATCATCGGAGAGAAAATGGAGGAACACTTCGGAACCATCTCACCTCGGACCTGCACCAATAGAGAAATACTTCCACATTCCTTCTGTTTCGAACCAGCCACACCTGAAGAAATCCCAGCTATAATACGTAACCTCAAGAATAAAATTTTCAACTGATCCAGATTATGTGCTAGTGGAAATCATGAAATAAATCAGTGATAGTATAGTAGAACCTTCAGCAATCTTGAAAAGTAAATGTAATTTGAAGAAGGAGTTTCCAGATGTCTTGAAACTAAGCAGAGTGATTGTTGTATTCAAGAAAGATGATATATCAAACATAGACAACCATAGACCAATTAGCCTCCTCCGCATTTCTTCGAAAATTCTGGATAGATTCATATATAACACCCTCTTGAAATTCCTGAACAAACACAACATACTGATGGCCGAATAGCAACATGGTTTCAGGGCCGACAGATCGACTGGAACTGCAACTTCACTTTTCGCGGATTTTATTAATAAAAATATTGACCATTGGAAATTTGTAGCTGGAATATTCTTAGAAAGCTTTCTCAACGACCAACCATCTAACACAGGCAAACAATTTTATTCAATCAACTTTGCTGATGATACAACTCTGGGTTTAGCTGAATCCACCGTGGGCCATCAGATTAGGAATTAAATAAATGTCATCATACTGCAACTTTAATCAACTAATATTGAATGCTCAAAATAACAGAATCATCGTGTTCAATAGGAATATCGAGAAACCCAATGATTTACCTGATATACTCAAGTGAGTTTCATGGTGATGTAAAGATAGATGGCGAACTCGCATGGGACGAACACATCGAGCTAAAGTCAGAAAATATCGTGATCATATTTTGCAATCATGCAACAGAGATATGAGCTACACGAAAGTATTTTAATCCAGGTTACTATGTATTTGTCTATTCTGCCTCATTATTTTATAGCACACTATGGGGAAATGCAACAGGGGTTAACAGAATATTCACAGCACAATGAAGGATTTTCAGGTTGATTCTCAGTATAAAACCACGTGACTCATGTAGAGAAATTTTGAAGCCAAGAAAATTTTGACTTTCTACACCATTTTTATTCTCAAGAGTTGTCTATATGTCAAAAGAAACATACAGAAACTGGAAATAAATAATGACCACCATCAATACCATACAAGAAACGACACTAAACTACAAACCAATGACCATAGAACAACAATTTTGAAAAATCTCCAGCATAATTATGCTAGTTGCAGAATATATTGTAATGATATTTCCCTCAGAGGGGCTCTAGTAACATCATCAAATGAGACAGGAGTGCAATGATCATCCTGTATCACGCATCCCAGATTGTTCTCCAACCTCCCAATGATTCCTACATACACCAGCATATTTCCGAACACTCAATATATGCCGAAGTGACAAATAACGTCACAGAAGATTCTGGAATGTTCTGGAAACAATCGATGGAACAATCAGGTTTTGTTCTAAGAAGCTTCTAGAACAAAAAGAAGTAGACGGAAGATCATTCGAGAACGTTCTCGAACCAACGCCTGCCAAGGGATCTCATATATAAACGGCCGAACAACTGTTTGTCAGTCAGTCGAAGAGTGAGTGTCAGAGAGACAGTTATATACCGCGTTATATAAATCATTTTACATAAATAGTAGTCATAAGTTCGATATAAATTAGTGTTTCTTTAGTTCAAATAAATCAGTTCGGGAATAAATAATGTCGTGTTCGCTTCTGCACCCGAATAACATAACAATTGGTGTCAGCTCAGCGACAGGATATTACTGACCTGATGGCAACACAGCGAGAAGAAGTTCTGGCACAAATTACTGCTCAGCAAGATCAGATCGCATCGCAGATCCTAGCTCAGTTTTCTGCTCAGCAAGATCAGATTGCTTCTCAGATATCTGCTCAAGGAGTATTGACCCAGATATCAACACATCGAGAAGAGGCCCAGATAGCACACACTCGCCTAAGGTCATCCTCAATGTGTCGCCAAACGCCTGGAGAGGACGTTTTATTTTCTACAACCTAAGAACATTATCAGGCGTAAATTTAGCGCTGTAATTGTCCTAAATGAGTTCTTTCAAGGACAGCCTGAGGATGTAAAGAATTTCGTGCCTACGGACGTCTTCAGATGACATTCCATGAAATAACGTGTCATCGAAGACAAAAGGAAGAAAAAGAAGAACTAGAATTGAGGTTATGTCTCATGATAATCATGATTTGTTCAAGATACATCATAATATATTAATGATTATATCAAAATTATTAGAGTATTCATTGAATACCTTCATCAAATTTCTTTTTCACAAAATGATTGCGAGAAGAACTTATTGCACAGAATTAAAAGATAACAATAACAAAAGGATGATAATCTCTGTTGATGACATTTCTCTCAGGTAGCAAGAAACAATGGTGAGTAAATACTAAATAGAATCATTGATAGTACCGGACATGAAATATTGATACATTCATATACATTATTTATTGTTTCAGGAGGTTATTGAGAACACAGACTTGATGATATCATCATAGAAAATATGTTTTATCCCAAAGCTTTGCTTCTTCAGAATCTATAAAATATTGTATGGAAGCTTGAACTTCCAGTATGAATTCAATAAAGGTAGGTACCTGAATCAAATCATCGATATAGTAGGTACTGGACATGAAATGTTAATAGGTTAATTATTTGTTTCAGATGAAGTTATTGAGAACACAAGATTGATATATGATGTCATCAGAGCAGAGATGTTTCATTCCAAGATATTTTGGCTTCTTCGAAATCTATGTGAGATTGCGTATGCATGTTTGCACTTTCAGTATATTCAATAAAGGTAGGTACCTGAATCAAATCATCGATATAGTAGGGACTGGAACATGAAATATTAATAGGAACATTATTTGTTTCAGGAGGTTATTGATAACACAAGATGATGATATCATCAGAGCAGAGATATTTTATCCCAAGATATTTTGGCTTCTTTGGAAATTATGGAAGATTGTACACATGCAGACTTGAACTTTCAGAAGATTCAATAATGGTTGGTACCTATAACTACATAAATCATATCATTGATAGTAAGTACTGGACATGAAATAATAATACATTGTTTGTTTCAGAAGGTTATGCAAAACACAAACCTGATGATATTTTCATTCCAAGATAGTTTTGCTTCTTCAGAATCTATAAAATATTGCATGAAGGCTTCAACTTCCAGTTGATTATTCTGCGTCAGGAATGTCCAGAGTTCAGAAATCAAATAGAACATGGAGAAATATAACTATCAATAGGCAATAACTTTTAGTAGTGCTCAACAAGAAGCTGAAATACATTTCTTTGAAGAGGAAATTGAAATTTTTCAGAATAAGTTATAAATAATAGAATGTAAGTTTTTCATTTGGTTTTTCATTTGAACCTATTATAAATAGAGGGAAATTTTGCAAATATCATGAGATCCATATTATTTTGAAGAAATTATCATTTGCATAATACAAGGTGAGTCAATAGTGTGTTATCCTTGTATATTAGCCAAACCATCAGATAAATAGAGACAATTTAAGTACAACAGTGATAGGGTTTCATGAGAACTTTCACATTGAATTGTTTTCATATATATCTGTAGGGTGTTCGAATTCCACGATATATTGACTGATGATTGTTTTTTTCCAAATGGGACACCCTGTATACTATTGCATTTATAGGTTCTTCCTGAAGAGCTGATTCCATCAATGTCTTGATGGGGTCTAGCGGGAATGATTACAGAGATATAGGGTGTTCAAAAACAAGATTTTCCAATTTTAGGATTTTTTTGTGGAAACTATTCAATATTGGTCAAAACGGCTCACATATCCTTATAAACTTCCGATTCACTATCTACTGACATTCAATCGGAACAAATAGAGGGTGGGTTAACATTCAGAATACTGATCAGCTTATTGTATCTGTTCCAAATAAATATCAGTAGATAGCTAATCAAAAGTTATGACAGGAACATGTGAGCCGTTTTGACCATTAATGAATAGTTTCGACACAAAAAATCCTACATTTGAAGAATCTCAATTGTCAACACCCTATATCTCTTTAATAATTCCCACTAGACACCAAGTGTGATGCATTGATGGAATCAACTCTCCAGGGAAAACTCAAAAATGCAATAATTTACAAGGTGTTCCATTGAAAAAAACCAATCATCAACCGATATCTTGGAATTCTAACACCCTATAGATATGAAAACAACTTTAGGTGATTGTTCTTATGAAACCCCATTACTGTTGTACTTGAATTTTCATTTTATATATCTGACGGTTTGGCTAATATCGGAGGAGAACACACTATAGTGACTCATTCTGTATACGAATAATATTCTCCCATAAATCTTGAACCTCCTTGAAACATCATCAAAAACCGCCTCAAGTTGTTACCATGATGTCCTGAGGTTGTCTCAAAAGATTTTATAGGGATGTTCTGAGACGTTATTAGTATGTAGAGAATGGTAACAGGAGGACGTCTTGAGAATGTCCTCAGGCTCGCTCTCGACGTCCTGAGGACATGATTGTGAACGCCTCAGAAGGGCCTCAAAAGGAATTTGTGCTATCTGGGGGTTCTGACTCAGATCGCTGCTGAGCAAGAACAAATCGCGTCTCAGCAGGACAAGATTATAGCTCAGGTTTCAACCCAATTCACCACCCAGGTAGAAGAAATCGAGAGGGAGCTGCAGCTTGAGAAAGAAAGGATAGCTGTGCTGGAGAAATCTGGAAATGGTCAAGGACTCATGATTGCAACCACAGTAGGGCCAGATGCAGTGACTACTAGCAATCGAGTGAAGTCGCCTACATTTGATGGAAAAACATCATGGCCAAACTATCTGGAGCAGTTCGAAGCAGCTTCCAGAGCCAATGGATGGACATCCAAGGACAAGGTTGTGGCTCTAACAGTCGCTCTACGGGGTGATGCATTGAACATCTTGCAAGCCATTCCGGAAGGTGAAGTCGATAGCTACGATCATCTCATCAAACGTCTCGGCATGCGATATGGCCATGAACATCTGCAGCAAGTGTTTCAATCACAAATGGAGAGCCGTCGAAAGAGAGCCAACGAGAGTCTTCAAGAATTCGAAGTGGATGTAGCCCGATTGGTCCACTGTGCCTACCCGTCAGCCCAAGAATCCCTTATGAAATGTCTAGCTGTTCAAACGTTCGTGGATGGATTTGCAGAAAATTCGAAATGCAGAAAGCAGTTCGCCTGACTCGACCAAATGATCTCACCAGTGATCTGGTAGCTGCGCTTGAGATCGAGGCCGCAGCAGAAGCTTCCCGAGGATCAGCAAGAGTCCGAGCAATGAACGACAGCGAAAACATAGTGAAAAATATCAGGCAAGATCCTAATGAAGCCTTGATCAACGCCATCAAGGGCCTCTTGAATGGGAAAAAGAGACCAGTTCAAACGACTGCCTATCACATGAAACCAGCTTCGACCCGTCATTCTCAAGACCCCTTCATCTTCGTAGCATCCCTACGGCGTGATAACAGCAGCGTCTACGTAGATGGACAGATCGACGGAAAGAAGTGCGCATTGTTGGTGGATACTGGTGCATCAAAAACGAACCTGCGATGTGAACTTCTGACGCTTCAAGAAAGCAACTCGTGAACTCAAAATGGCGTCTGAGAACTGCTACAGGTGGATATATATCGATCGGGACCGTCAAATTTCGACATCAAGCTTCAATGGCAGATATTGAAGAAGATGTTATTCTGGTAATGAACATCATGGGTGCGCAAGAAATTCAAATGAACTTTAGAAGCCGAACACTCGAGGTGGGTGCCGAAGAGATCTTCTTACATCCACGGGTGGAGGTAGCGGCAGGGGTAACATTAGACGCCCTGTTACCGAAACGGAGCGAGACTATTGTAGCAGCGCGGATGGAGGGTACATTGGAGCAAGGCAGTCCCATCATCATGGGACCCTGGAACCATGACGAGGAAGTTGGACTTGGAAACTTAGTCGGTAAGGCTCAACTGTCAGCAGACGACCATGCACCTGTTCGATTTATCAACACAAATGATTACCCTGTGACGATTGACGAAGAAACGGAGATTGGAACCTGTGTCCCGGCAGCCTCCATAATCCATCAGGTGACAGCAACCACTGATGGGGCCGGCAAGTATGAAGAACTCGTCTCTGCTGCAAGGGACTCACTCAACAACCAACAGAAGAAGAGGTTAACCGAGTTACTGCAGAGGTATAGATGCATTTTCATACGTGCCAATGGAAAAACAGGTAGAACCAACATCGTCAGTGACAAAATCGATACAGGAGATATCAGACCGATTCGTCAACCAGCCCGAAGATAACCACAGGTCAAGAGATAAATTGCAGAAAAAATCATCCAGGGTATGAAACATGACGGGGTAATCAAGCCATCCAATAGTCCTTGGGCTTCACCAGTGGTACAAGTGAACAAGAAAGATGGAAACACTCGTTTCTGCGTAGACTATCGCCGATTGAACAACGTGTCGAAGAAGGACAGTTATTCTTTGCCTCGAATTGACGACACACTCGACACGTTGGCGGAATCGAATCTTTTCTCCACTCTGGACCTGGAAAGAGGATATTGGCAGGTGGAAATGGATCCGGCAGATGAGGAAAAGACAGCTTTCAACATCGGCACTGTTGATGTCTTAATGAATCAACTCATCAGTCGTTTTGGGGTGCCATTGGAACTTCACTCTGATCAGGGCCGGAACTTCGAAAGTGGAGTGTTTAAGAAGATGAGCAAGAAGTTAGGAATCAAGGAAACAAGAACAAATCCATTGCACAGTCAGATGGCATGGTGAGGCGAATGAACCGAACCATAGAGAGGTATCTCTGCAAAGTCGTAGATCAACACCAAAAAGACTAGGATCAACATATTCCTTTCTCCTTGATGGCCTACAGATCTGCAGTACAGAAATTTACAGGACAGACTCCGGTGAAGGTTCTATTTGGACGAGAGATGAAGCTTCCATGTTACTTGGTCTTCGGTCTACTTTACGAATCTGTTGAAAAAGATGAACGATATTCACGAATTGGTTCGTTTTAATCTGAAAATCGCCAGCAATCACACGAAAGACCGATACGACATCAGAACTGGGGTTGCCGAATTCGCAGAAGCAGACCTGATGTGATTGTGCAATCCACAAAGGAAACAAGGTAATTGTCCAAAACTACAGAGAACTTGGGAAGGTCCTTATACCGTCAATAAGAAGATCAACGATGTCATCTACCGCATCAGTGAAGAACCCAGTGGCAAACCAAGAGTCGTTCATTTCAACAGACTAGCACCATTCGAGGGAACACAAGATCGACAAATTCAGCAAATCTGTCTAGAAGAAAATAAGCTTACATTCGACGAATCCATTGGGACATAAAGTGGTTCATCAAAAGCAAGGTTTGGCGTCACCAAGGGAGAGCACCGCGACCTTTTTGCCATTCCTGTAGAATACACACTAGCTCACTGCGTCGCCGAAGATCTTTAGATGTCTCAAGGAATAGCCAACAAGTTCATGAGGAAGTTTGTAAAGTTAGAGGAACGTCATCAACAGGGTCCCTTTGTCGGTCGAGCACTAGAGATAGAAGATATCAGCGCTGAAGGAAAAAGGTCTCTGTTTCATCTCATAACGAGAGGAAGATCTCCTGAGAAACCCACTTACAAGGACTTCTGGGAGACACTAGTCGACTTGCAAAGTACCATACTCGAGAAGGACATACAGAAAATAGTTGTTCCAAAGCTGGGGTGTGGACAGGATGGCTTGAATTGGAGAGTTGTAAGGAACATGCTAGAGGTTGTATTTAGATTCACCGGAGTTAAAATTCTGGTATGCTACTGGAACGCCAAAGGAACTCCAAGAGAGGAGATAGTGCCATGCTATTTCTACCATACTGCACGTTGTAGAAATGAAACCAGTTGTCCCTATCTTCATAACAATCAGAGTGCATTCCAGGAGGAATGCGCTCGAGGAGGGGGCAGTGTAATGATATCTCCCTTAGTACCATCATCATCAAGACAGGAAAACAACGATCATCCTGTATCACGCATCCCAGATTGTTCTCCAACCTCCTAATGATTTCTACAAACATCAGCATATTTCAGAACACTCAATATATGCCGCAGTGACAAATAACGTTACAGAAGATTCTGTAATGTTCTGGAAACAATCGATTCTTTGTAGAACAAAAAGAAGAAGACAGAAGATCATTGGAGAACGTTCTCGAACCAACGCCTGCCAAGGGATCTCATATATAAACGGCTGAACAACTGCCGTCAGTGGGTCGAGCAGCGAGTGTCAGAAAGACAGTTATATACAGCGTGATATAAATCGTTTTACATAAATAGTAGTTATGAGTTCGATATAAATTAGTGTTTCTGTAGTTCAAATAAATCAGTTTGGCAATAAATAGTGTCGTGTTCGCTTTTGCACCCGAATAACGTAACAATATAATGAGCTACTGAACAGTTTTCACAATTGCCAACCTCTGAATGAGTTGAGAAAGAAACTGAAAACGCTTCTATCCTCAAAAGCTTATTATCAATTACAGGAATAATTTGATGATTTCCACATAACTGAAAGAACTATTAATGTCATATAGGAATCCTAGTATGATCTGTGCTTTTTCAGATCTCTTTGGACTGATGGTCCTCATATATCAAATTCTCTACATTTCATAAAATGTGCGTGTCCCTTGTATTTGTTCAGACAATTTATGATGTCTGTGCTCTTCCTCTGGAAATCGATCATATTCCTGTGTATATACCTATTTTAACCTATGTTGATATTCCGTGTCCCAACTCAAATATTCATTCTTTGCTTCTTGATTGTTGAATGTATGATTATAATATGGTTATATACTAATCACTAGCTTATAAGTAATTTCGTCTATCTGTATATATTATGTATTCATGAATACATTTATAAAATATGTTATACACAACTGTGGACATGTTCGATACCATGTATTTGGTCACGGATTAATTAATATCATCTTATCTTAGTTTAGCTCATGAAACATGGTGTATCAATAATCCAGAGTTGACAAGACAATAGCCTGTAAATACCTGAAACCGCCGGGAGAGCTCCACAAGAGCTCTATATATTTTTTTGTATAAAGATAATCTGCAAATTCTAATGTGAACTCAAAAAAAATTGAAAATTCATATTATAGGTGGAGTATTGAAATCAGATCCTATCCACTATCCATGATCCACCATGATGCATAGGCATTCTGAGAAGAAGACCAAGACAGAAACGAAGACAGACGAAGAAGTTGGAACTCTACTCCACAGTCCACAGCAAGGCTCAGTGGTGTGGCTAAGCCGATCAGCCGATATCGAGAATATCATAACCATAAAACAATTCAAAGGTGTCATAATTAATGTCCAGTGTATCAAAATCTGCCATTTCACACGGAGATTTTCACTACCTACTAATATGATCACGTATGAATATTCAGAAAATGAAAAGACAATAACCTGTGAATACGCGAAACCGCGATCGCTTGGTACCATGAGAGAGGTTCACAATAGCTCCATATTCTCTTCATGGTATGATGATATTTTAAAGATTCTAATGCGTACTTCAGAAAAAATTGAATTGATATCGTAGGTGAAATATTGAATTCAGATTCCAGATAAACAATAATGGAATTAAGAACTTGGTCTATAGACGGGTTCTGTCCAATGGTCTGATCACTCCTATCCAAGATTCATCATGGTGCATAGGCATGCTGAGGATGAGACGAAAACAGGAAAGAAGACAGTCGAAAAAGTTAGACCTCCATATTCCACAGCAGGTGTCAGTGGGCTCGATCTGGGCCACCTGTCGACTCTGTGCAGGATAAAATGATCGACCTGCTCCTTGTATTAATCGTATCCGAGGCCGAGAGATTATCTCCTCAGAGCCGTTCGATACTAAATGTCGAGAGCAGCTGAGCCATACCTTAGCACACTGTTGAGTAATTAACAGGTTGATATAACCTCCAGAGTGAAACGTGAGAACAGAAGAAACTGATATAGAAGGAAATATTCCTCACCAGTTGATCGTCACTGCAATGCGTATGACTTACTTTCTGAAAAGGAAGGTAGGACTTGCGGAACTATCAGTTTGGAACCTTTATAAGCTGAAAGAGACCGGCTGCAGGGCTTCTTGGGCACATGAGGCAGTCTCCGAAAAGATGCAACATATCTCACAAAGGTCCATGGCCAAAATCCATGATGTCTTGAACAATTTCCAGAAGACTACAAATACCTTCGAGGGTTTCTACAGATATATCGGGACAAGAGAAGTCGCTCAAATTTGGCTCAAGTGTACACCATCATGGTCGCCGAGGAAGAACCTTGAGTTAGCCAGCGGAAATCTCCTCCTAGTATTCGCTACCTACAAATGCAATTGCCTGTCATAATTCATAGTCAAATATGAGATCCCAATATTTCATTGGTCAGAAGTAGGGAACCAGGAGAAGTACAGTGAAACAATAAAATAGAAGATGAGTCTTATTTTTCTTCGATAGTAACAGGTCACAACATCTTCAGATGGTGCCTTAGTCCTATTCAAAGAACCTAAGTGACATACTCGACAACGACGTCTGTATGACAATATTATAACATTCAAAGTAATTCCAGAAAATCAAGTAAATAATTCTTCCAAACAACAAAAATACCATTTCAAATCACCTTGAATAATCCCTGAAATAAACTAGCAACATAGGCTCTATCACACCTGCGAACACAATGGTAAGTTGTTGTGTTTACTCTCGGAAGGGACAGCAACGTTGAACTATTTCTTCAAATTCTAGGGCTTCTAGACCGTTAGAAATCAAAGACTTTCGCAGCTTATATCATTACCTTCTATTGGCACATACAATTTCAGAAGACATGACTGGTCATGACTATTATTATTTTTATCCTGTCATTCAAAAGCATGTGATAGAATTCATTGAAGGTTGCATTCGAGTACTTCAGTATTATCCAAAAAGTATCAGACTGAATGTTTTCTGTAAGTAGGACTCCTCATTACGATCTTTAAAAGTTCATATTTGATAAATGGTTATTTTTTAAACAAAGGAATCACAACAAATCCTCGCATTTCCAAATGTTGCACTTTTGCAATGACTGTTCCATCGTTCAACTGTTACTGACGGGTCATCATGACCCACTTCTTACTCTACAGGGTGAACAGATGACTATTTGATTTGTATATCAAGTATATATCGTAAAGGATAGTGTATTTGGAAAAAATCAGAGTGCGCCCCCATGTAAAGTACGGTGTTGAATAATAACTTGCGGAGATTATAAGTTCTTGGAAATACTTCCCAATGCAATGAATCCCAAAGCTTTCTCGTTATATAAAGGAACGAATGTTGATATGAAGTATGAGCGGTTATGCTGATGTTCAGCTCGAAACAACAGCAAAACTGGGATTGACAATTTTTTTGAAAATTGGAAATTATTTGATGTCCCAGATATTGATAAAAACTCAACTGGTGCACAACTGATGAACTTGAAAATTGATTGTAATTATTATTGATATCAGGAAACGCATTATTCCTGAGTTGAAAAGGTAATAAGTATTGTGAAGAGATCGAACATTTCGCAGTTTTTCACGTGTCATGCAGCAAGCACATTAGGTTTTCCGAAGCTGCAAAATTGGGTTCAAACTTCCCTAACTGATATACTTATCAAAAAATCTCAACTTCATCACGCTCTGAGATTTCAGCCTTTTTTCATGTACATTTTGACTGTGAAATCCCGCGAATTATTAGGAATCGAAAAAAAGCCAGCGGTTTTTTGGATTGAAAAATGAGAGAACCAATACTGAATATATACCCAGTGAATCAAGCAACAACTTTATCGTGAAAGATTTTTTGCGATCTTTCGGTTTCACTGTTCTCACCTCCATTACCAGCAAGAACCACATGAGAGAATTATTCAACTTCAATATTTCTCGTCACAGAACCTAACTCTGTGTGTTAATCGAAGAAAGCTTGTCTGATATAACAAAACCGATAGGACGTGTTTCAATGGAAATTCAGTAGGAATTGGTTCTATGACCTCTATCAGATAAGAAAAACTCCAATTCAGCTCTATGAATTTCAATTATTCGATAGGTATCACATGAAATGAATGTCCGGATCAGTAAACAGCAAGCCTTCTTCTGAAGACCGATAGTATATGAACAGACCGAGTGTTTGTTGATTGGTTCTGAAATTTTCCGAAGAAGAACTTATTTTTCTTTATCATTATATACTCACATTCAATGATTGAGAAACATTGCTGGATATGATGGATCTTTGAGTCCCGAAACAGGTTCTCATAGAGCATATTTTTGAACTTTGTTTCCATAGTTGATTATCACACTGTATCTGATGTACACAGTACCACTTTCACTTTGCACAACTTTGTAAAAACTATAATGTATTATCTTAATTCAATCAAGCATGGAAAATTATCCATTCAGTGATATTTCATAAATATATTGCAGGAAGTGTCTTACCTCTTCATTGGTTAATAACATTTTAACCACTACTTGACATTGAATCTATGACTGACATCGCAAAAAACTCATCTATTCCACATCAGAAATCGTAACCGCAAAGAAGGTGTTGCGTATTACTGAATACCAGGATTGATGCAACGACTAATCGCTATTGATTATTTCTTTATAGGAATGCTTCAATAATTCGATCCATCTCTTCTTGATTTTTCCATTCCTGAAACCAAAAGGATACAGTGATCTCTCACCCAGTGATCTTTCATCAATAATTAACGTAACTAGATAGTCTCAGTCTTGGATCATAGCCCTTGTTTTTCTAATCATTCGGGTCATGAACCGTTAGTTCGTCCCTATTGAAATGAAAACTTCCACTATTCATTTCCTGAAATCTGCTCTTTATCATGCTCATGATATGTTTCGACGGAAGGTGGATCAGATATATCAGATAGATCAGAAAACTATCGGTCTACTAAGAATAGGAGTTTACATTTCCTAATTTAATCTCTTCAGAATTTCTGGTCGCTTTTCTGAAAATAACTAGGTAGCCTAGTATTGAAACCTGTTGAAGGTATAGAGTGTCCTCAAAATCAATTGTACAGGGTGGCCAACTAAGAATCCAGAGTTCTATACCTCTGTTGTCTTGAGGGATACAAAAAAAAGTTCTCATTCAAATCAAAGTGATAACCGAGCTTCACATTTCAAAATTCCTTTGAAATACACAGGGTGTTCCGTAAGGTCACAGCACATCAAAGGTATGTTTTTTTCATCGGAACACCCTATATTCAATTTCATTTTTGAATTCTTCCTGAAGATCTGATTCCAACGACGTATCATACTTTGGGTCTAGCAGTGGAAGTTACTGACTTATAGGGTGTGCAAAATCGAGATTTTCCAAGTTCAGGATTTTTTTCTGTCGAAACTGTTCATTATTCGTCAAAACGGTTTACATGTCCTAATATCAACTTTTCACTCACTATCAATTGGTGTTCAATTTAAATCAAATCCTAGAACTTTAGAGATCATGCGAGACCCATTTTCATTGATTTAGAGATTCTCACGGTACCATGTTTAAATATACTGGAAGGTATCTTCAGAGGTCATTAGAACAGCGAAAATGAAATTAGTAAAAACAGAAAAATAAACTGAAGTACTATACGGTAAAATTTACAATACCCTTCCAAAAGAAAGGAAAAACTATCAAATAAAAAAATTTAAATTTGTGGTGAAGCAGTCTCTTTTAAGATCTGCCACATTCGCTGACTTGCTAGAAGTGCTAAATATGCTAAGATTGCTGAATTTGCTAAATTGGCCAAATTTGTTGAATTTGCTAAATTTTCTGAACTCGCTAAATTTGCTCAACGTGCTGGATTTGTTGAACTTTCTAGACTTGCTAAATTTCCTAGATTTGCTAAATCTGCTAAAGTTGCTGCATTGGCCAAATTTGTTAGCTTTGCTGAAGTTGCAGAATGTGCTAGGGATCCCAGATTTGCTGGATTTGTAAAATTTTCTAGATTTGCCAATTTTGATGAATTTGGCTAGATTTGCTAACTTGCAAGGTCTGCTAGGTTCGCTAAAGTTGCTGAGTTTGCTGAATTTGCTCAATTTGCTACATTTGCTACATTTGCTACATTTGCTGAATTTGCTAAATTTGCTGAATTTGCTAAATTTGCTGAATTTGCTGAATTTGCTAAATTAGCTAAATTTGATTTATTTGCTAACTATGCTAAAATTTGCTGAATCCGCTAAATTTGCTAAGCTACCTACTAATCCTCTAGTTGGTGTATAATTTGATGTTTTATACCCTGTGTTTAAATGAGCTTGTTTCTTGTCTCTATTTATTGATACTCCCTGGGTAGACTTGTAAGTGGAAATTATTGTGCGCGCGGTGTCGATAAGTCGGATGCCATATCTACCCCAAACCTGCGCCTGAGCTCATGCGCTGCGTTTTGCCCTTTCGTGACACACAATATACTTGACTGCGGCCCTTCAAGGTTGTTGTTGCTATTACCGGTCACTGCTTAGTTGGCTTCAGGTTTTGTGCATTGGTGTTCGGATTTTTATTTTTTTTTTTGGTAAAAGTTGGTTTTGAGGCCCTGAACTGCCTCATCATTGACAAGTTTTTTTTAAATGAATTGTAAATCTGTAGTCAATAAACACATTCCGTGTGACCCGTATTTTATTTTGAAATATTCGACTTCTGTGATAACTTAGCCTCAATCTTGATTTGGTGGATTTGAAAGATTGGGTTTGATCAATGAAGGGTATTTGCACGGGGTAAATTCGCCTGGCGCCCATTCAACACCATATTTTCTAGTTATCAATTTAACTTTTCCTACAACGAACCTCCCCTTCTTCGGCTGTAGCTGGTGCGGATGCCCACTTGTTATTCATTAATAGTGGTCTAGTGACCTTGTGCCTAGCACGATTAGTTAGGTTGCATTTTTGGCGCCCAACGTGGGCGTTGGTATTGGCACAGTTGAAAGAAAACAATATATTTGTATTCTTTCAAATGTGGAATTGGTTGTCACGGAGTTTGCTATAGTTGCCTCATTGGTAACGTTAGTTGTTGCTTTGGAATGCAGAGTCTGATGACCGAACCGAAACCACAAATGCAATGCTTGTGCCGTTGATTGGTAGTTTCGTCTTCCAGCAGGTGTGGTCTATCCATAATTTTTTTTTCACCGTACTGAAGAGGACTGATTCCCGAACCTCGTGTCTAAAATTAACTTTTTGTGAGGCCAGTTGTCCAGAACAGTCCTCTCGATATTAATTCCATTATGTATTTTCAGCGATATCTTAGGAATTCACTGAATATATCCTCCTCCTTAAGATTTAAGGAAGAATATTGATGATATGTTTGTCTTTCACGCGCATTTGCAAGGTTGAATCGGCACCCGAAATGAGCAATATAACTTCGGAAACAAGTTATCATTCAGGAGCTATTATTAGAATTGCATTTTATTCGATTAACTAATATCCTTCACTTTCCCATTGTTCCTAAGTAATACGCGGCGCCTATGAACGACTCCACCCATGTCGGTTGTTCATCGGTCACCATCATCCAACGTCGTCCGGTCAGGGCTAACTAGATCAAATTAGGCGAGCCTGGCATTCAGATGTTCTCTTTTGCATAAGTGAACTCATGTCGACTATTGTCGAGCTCCTACATGAGATTTGTAATCTCAGAATCGAAAATGAATAGGAATGAAGAGATTTCACTAGTGGGTTCTCGAGGAAGATGAAGAGGAAATTATGATTCCACTGTTACTAAGGATCACGCATCGTGCCGGAAATTTGTTCTCAAAAAACTTTCCTTGATACCTAGTATAGCGAGCATAGTAGTTTATCAAGAGGTTGGTATAACACTGAATCACGTCTCCTCTTGGTTATCAAGTGTCGTTCAATTATATCTGAATGAAAAAAGATGGAAAGGCATACGTACATGCAGGTTGATATTGTTTATATCAGGTTTATGACAGGGTACATACAACCATTTTCTCCTAAGAATTGAGATCCTATGAAAGATGTGTAATGTGATGTCATGTTTTTCTGCAAGTTCGTGGTGCTTAAACGAAATAAAAACTTTTCTGAAATCTTCTACCAAGTATGCATAGAATATACTATACTAATACACTATAACTATTCCATCAAGTCTACCAGATTCAATTTCTATTTATCTTTCCTTTCCCTTCGATTTTCTAATTTTCTAATATCGGAATTTTAGTGAGGTTAGTTATATTTTTCCATTCATGTCAAAATTTCATGAACCACAGACAACCGCCTGACAGGACACAGAACACAGAGACACCGTTGCCAGGACTGGAATGTTCAAGGAAAAGATGAGAAGAAGAAGAATTGACAACTGGCTTGTCAGTGTCAGCCGTCAGTCAATAATAATAATCAGCAACTTGACAAATGAAAATATTGCAAATCACTAAATGAATTATTGAACCATTTGGAACTGAAAACAATGACAACAGAGGAAGGAAAATGAAATATGCAAACGCAAAAAAACCGTTTATTCGCGAATACAAAGTTCTGGATTATTCACAGGTCGTGTGAGTATCGGTATGAGAAGCATCAGGAATGAAATGAATCTATAAACAGGATGGATAATAATGGTGAAAAATATGATACAAACTTACATGTGCAACAGAAAAACACTATACATTAGTACTTTACACTGGCTTTGAATAAACTATGAAAGCACTAAGAGATCAGCAAGAGAACCAAGAGCTTGAAGAGCAGATGGTGTATAACTTAGATCGGGTAGTGCAGACTTGTTGAGAAGAGCGCGAGCTGTCTTCAGTATTCATATTCCCCCCTTGACCTCGATACAAAGTCAGCTCGATCCTAGGTCCTTATTGGTCGGAATCCTCAACTATGGCTGCAAGAACTATCATCCAAAAGCACATGGTCTCAAACTCACAAAAATGCGGTAACATGATATTCAACCTTAAATGGGCACAGGAACAGAATCTACGACCCTTGCTAATGCTACTGAATGAATTTGACTGGGAAATATCCACTAACAAGAAAGTTATGACCAGGTAAACATCCATCATTTCAACTGATGAGTAATTCAATCAAATTTCATATCAAAAGCAAAGGGTTGGAGAATATTGAAGTCTCTAGGGTTGTAATGATGTTTATCAGGAAAAGATTTGGGAAGTCAGGAATCAATGCATTACGCAGCTCTCACAGGTTTTCAGGTTTCGAGCTTTCGAACAAGTGAAATTTATGTAGAATCAGTCTCAGGTTACTTAGAGAACCAGTCTAGTAATGAAGCTGGTCAAAAACACTTCATTACAGTGCCTTGAATCGTATGCAGATGAGTTTACTTGTTGAAGGAATGAGAATAAATATTGATTTGTTTACTATAATTATGAGTTGTGTGACAGTTGTGATTTGATAAGGCACTGTGGTGAAAATGGTTCATAATGTAGCTGAAAAAGTCGAAAGTGCAGGGGATGAAAGGGGACGCGTGCATTTCCAGATGAAAACTTGTCCCCTTCGACACATTTGTTGATATATCTCGAGATATTCCGAAATCATACACACATTTCAAGAATGTTAGGGTGGGAAATCCTCAACTGAACACCCTGTTCATAAAAAATATTGTGTTACATATCTGGATCAAGAGAATTCAATTCAATTCAATTTATGGACTTTCATATCAATGGAAGAATTTTATGTCACAACGTGTGTCGGAGTGATAATCGTAGGTCATCAAAACTCAACCTTATTCTTTTAATTTAATGGTGAGTTGGTACTGAAAATTTGGTGACGTAGGTCATAGGGTACATAGTACTAGTGTGTACTAGTGACAAGGGTAGTGGAAGAAGAAAGTACATAAGTCATAGAATTATGGTGAAATTGTTATTGGCATAATATGTGCATGAATTAATAAGTTATCGAAAAAAATACTAATTTATGGTTACGTTGAAATGTTGTTATTCATAAGAGTACTATACATCAATTGAAAGTAGATATGAATGAATCTCACTCAGATGGTTGATATCTGCTCTCTTGTTGATACACTCAGGTCCCTATGCTATGTAAGACATTTACAAAAAGGCTATTTTTGGAAGAATGCTCTCTTATGTGATTGTTTCCGGATGTAGTCTAGAGTTTACCTTATTCACTATATATACCTATAAACACATACAACTACTATCGCCAAATGTGGAAAATCTCACAATAATGATATATTGTTATGTTGATACCCTACTTTCCATAATCGTTCATGTTATATGATGAACTTCTCAACTGTTATCGACTTCTCAGAGAAACACATAGTATTATCTGATTGCTTCATATGTTTTCTGCGAAGACTATGTTACTGACTCCGAACACAAACTGAGGAGCAGCACTGATCATTATAACACAACAGTAAATTTTATGGTATAATGTTTGGCTGAAGTTGACCAATTTTGAATTGATAAGTCGTTCCATGAATGAAAATGCTCAGCTATGTCGGAGATTGAACTAGCTATCCCCATATTACTTTTCGAAAGCCTCATATACACACCCACTGTGCTGTCTAGCCATCTATTCAGATGTATTGTATTCCTCGTTTTCATCAACATGTCAGTAAATTAGACTAATTTGTTGGGGTACCGTGTATCTCGTAGGTAATACTCATCAATTAATTTTGTTTTCAGTGAATCGAATAAAGCATATTGAGTAAAATGATTCTATTTAACCATTTTGCCAGTCATCATTATGTGTATAATTAATTTGAAATAATCGAAAACATTGAATCGTAACTAATAAACCACAATGATTCATTACATTGAAATATCACACCCAAACCATCCTCCTCTCCTTATACCGCCGACCGCTATGTCAATGTCAGATTATAACAACGAGGAAGGCGATCGCCGCCAAGCCACATCTCAGCGGCCTTGCGAGAGGAAAGTGAGTGCCTCAGGGCTCGGCGTGGCAGGCCATGAGTCCCGTTACCAACATTGCACGCTGATTCTGTGTCCACCATATAGGCGATGCGTTGAGGTGGAGCTGAAGATCAGTATTATCAACTTGATGGCCTGTAGCGGTCTCCCGAAAATAACGGATCAAAGCATATGATGGAAGAGAGATAGTAGGCAGAGGACAACCTTTGGGAACATCTCTACTCAGAATTTGCGAATAAAACAATAGTTTGGAACCTGTATCTTTATTCAAATAATATCCTGAAGCTTCAAATTCTCCTTTGATTCATAATATCTCTGGAAATCCTTTGTAGAGGAATGGTGAATATATTCTATCATAGCATTCGTGGCTATAGATTTTCAATAAATGTTTTACCCCTTGTACCTACATGAATTTCGACAGCCGCCTGAAATGTTCAATGAATTGTGTATCTGAATATAATGGCAAAGTCTCTTCAACATAATCCTCCATTTTTCGGTTCATCTAACAAAAGTTCGAGAATTATCAGATTAGGTAAAATATTTTCAGCAATTTCAGCAAGTAACTCCTTCACCACTTCTTCCTGAAGATGAAGATCTACTACTATGAGATGAAAGTACTAACTTGATATTGAAAAAAGCAATGAACAGTAGAATAACCAAAAATATATCATCAAGACGTTACGCTACAACAGACGGAATCGAAAACTAAATGAAATGAGCATGCGCCGAGAATATTCCTAGAACGTTCCACGCACGATGTTCTTTGAACATTATAGGGATTCCCTTTCGTGCGCTCCAAGCGATAAAAAAAATGCTCGAGAGCAAGGTCATCATTTTTCAGAGAACAATATATGTAATTTTCCATCATACCTAGTTGATGACAGGTGAATAAGTCAATTATGACGAGTGAATAAGTCACTGATGACGATTGCATAAATCACTGATGACAGGTGATTATGTCACTGATGACAAGTGAAAAAGTAACCAATGACAAGTAGATGAGTCACTAATCGCAAATGAATGGGTGACCAATGAAAAGTGGATAGGTCACTGATGACAAGTAAATGACTTACTAATGACAAGTGAATCACTCACTAATGACAATTGCTGTGTTCACTAACGCGGTTATCAATCTGGAAATCAATGAAATTGGTAGGTGTACCTCAAGAATACGAAAATTCATACGGTTATCAACTCTTTTTCTTGTCCCTAATAGTATACAAGTTTTTATTTGACACTATTAGATATTCAATAAGGGTGAGTGATTTTTTTTGTCCATGTAGGGAAAACAGGTCATCAGAGCAAATCAGACAACTGTCCTGGAATACTGTTCCCATATTTGGAGTGTAGCAGTCAGACATACCCTGAAACTATTGGATTCTGTTCAAAAAAGGGCAATTCGTCTCGTGAGTGATGCCTCGCTCACGAACTCACTCTCTTCTCTAGAACACCGTAGAAAAGTTGGCTCTATTTTATAGATATTTTCATGGATGATGTTCTTCTGAAATATCAACAATTGTTCCTTCCTTGGTGGTCTCCGCGAGATTAATCCGTCGAGTTGAGGCTTCGCACCCTTTCTTGGTCACTTTGGAGACCTGCAGAACATCTCTTTCCAAAGACTTGTTCATCCAACGAACAGCGAAGCTCTGGAACACATTGCCAAGGGAGGTATTCCCCGAGGCATATAACCTCCAGAAATTTGAGGAGAACACCAATTCCTACCTCATTTTTCTTGGTTCTCACGATGTTTTTCGAACATGACAGGACTTTTCGTGGGAACGAGAACATAAAAAAATTAGTAGGTATGTGAAATAATCATATTAACTGTGAATTATCTGCATATACATTTATGAGAACATGATGATTCACGTCAAAATTTCAAACTGATAATTGCATGATATCGATAATTATTATTGGCTGCTTTACTATTCAATCAATAAATGCATGTTCTCATTTTGAGAGAAGGAAGTTTTGTTATTACGCCGTTACATCGCTATTGAGCATATAATTATGGAAATTTTGAACTCACATATCCTTGTATTCGTTTGAAATAATCCAATCAAAACCAGAATCGTCGAGTTCTTTACCAGTTATAGAATACAATACAGGGTGTGTCATTGGAAAATCGTGAGTTAGGGTCGATTCTGGGTATAAAACGAAAAGTGATGGGAGAGTGAGAAATTACGAAACATTTCACTATTTTTGGATGCAACACCCCTGTTTCGTTCGAATATCATATACTCTCAGAGCTCCATGGCTTGTTAAATGAATACGTTGACAACCGGTATCAATAATTTGAAATCGAGAGAAAAAGACAATTGTTGAATCAGAGATTATTTCTGAGAGATAGGTTTGTTCCATGCACCATATTTGGAAGACTTCTAACATTTTCATAAATTCAAGTTACTCAGCTGAAAGTTTAATAGGCAGTGAATTAACAGTAGGTACCACTCAGTATGCAGATTCATCCCATGATTGATGAACTAGTACTCATTGATTCCCAGTTGACACAGATTGATCCCAGATATATGAGAGGGCATCACATTCATGCCACACATCACATCTGTGACTCGAATCACACTGAAATCACAATTTGTACTAATATTCCGGACCGTTTTGGTCATTTTATGATGCAGTACATACTTATTGACTGATTTATTATTCAACATTGACATTAATCAATTTGTTTTGTTATGTAGACAAAAATTTCAGGTTCCAGTGAGTGTCTTATTGGTTATTAGGGAGCCTCACGAATTCACCTATATTTGAAGTCTCAAATTGAATGAAAGATTAAGATATTGAAAATGTTTGGTGAGATGAAGAGTCCGCTGGCCATGCCAATGATGTTTAATTTGGATTCGCATTAATACCTAGCGAGACATGAATGTGACAACACAGGGACGTTTGTGTTTACTGGGTTCATCTCCGATTCTTAATGTAGTTGTGAAATTGTCTTTGTTGTGTGTTCTTGTCCTATATTTTTGATATATCTATAATAGAGACCACCAAATGGAAATCGAGGATGAAATTTTGAAAAATTAGGTCACGATGTTAGTTACACAGATCTCCTATCACTCAAACTGTATTTTTTGACCGCAAAATATTTCTGTGATGAAATGCGACCAGTAAATTACCGTTTATTTACGGGATAATAATTAATCTGTTCACGATTTTCAGAAATTTCGAAACACGCCGTCCTAATGAAAAGATTTTAATGAGTATGCACGAGTACCCGTGACAGTCACTATTGAAATCAATGGAGATTGCCTCTCTATTGTCTTTTTGCGAAACCAAATCAGATGGAATCCGATGATAATATTTAATTGAGTTTCAACTTTGTGTCGATACTTGGGGTGCATTGAGTCTGATCGTATATACAAAGTATTATCTCATATATCTGATATTTGCAAGAGTTTTCAATATCAGTAACGTGAATATGTCTATCAGCAAACACACTCACGTCAAAAAAACGTAGTAAAATTACCACAACGGTCGGTTGAAATTACGTTCAATGGAATCTTTTCATCACGTTGAATCAACGCGAAAATGTCGCTGACATCCACGTTATTTTCAACCAGTACAAAAATGTATTTTCAACCACTGATTTCAACGTGAATATCTGTTTGAAACCGGTGGGAACTGCCCGGTTCTCAACGTAACTTTTCACGGGGAATGAACGTGGCATATCAACGTTTGAACAAGTTGATAAAAAAATATATTTTTCCGTCGACCTCGTATTAAGGCGGGCCTTTCGCGACGGCTTTCCGACCGAATATAGCCTATATATATATACTAGTTCAACAACTATTTCTAGGTGTCAGTGTGATGTCGAAATCGGAATAAAATAATTAAATTACAGCTTTCACAGCTATTGTAGAGTTCTTTGATTTCGTCTGTTACAGCAGGTCACCAATAGGTGGCACACAATTGAATGCAATCGTAGGTAATTGTCAGAGACTCGTCAGAGATCAGTCACCGTACGTGCAGTGTTGCCAGAGCTACTGCTCCACGGGCCTGCTGAACATGATTCCACTTTTCACTCTATTCAAGTCAAGCAAATTCTCGCTACTCGCTACAATGAAAATTTATGTCATGAGTGATTTTTGAAACTGTCTTCCTTCACAAGTAGTCTTTCGAATATTTCTTTTCCTTTTTAATTTCATTTCCTACTAATATAACTAATCATTATTGGCGTCACCAGAAAAACTTCCAAGGATGGGGATCGAAATCATTGTTCAGGGCAAAATAGTCTGTGTAATTCAGAAATAATGTGTGCAAGATTTTTTATCAAGTTCAGATGGCTATAAATAGAAATTTCGTGTTTTCTGTATAGGGTTTATACGTAGACGATTGCCTAGTTTCAAATATCTTCATTCTTACGAATTCACACTGCTATTACTGATATAAGGGTTATATTGATATATACAGTGTGTAGAATGAAAGAAATCCTTGATTCAAATTTCATGTTCTCTAATTCAGACCTGCTTGCTGAAATACAAATTTCGATCATAATTGCACTTATGAAAAAAACAATTTTTTCGAAGTGAGAACTTCTAGGCGCGTTGAGCACTTTTTTGGGTGGAAAAAAACATTGGATTTCGCGTCATCGTCACGACCCGTTCCGTGTCCCGTTATCGCGAGGTCAATGAATAGCAATAAATTTGAAGGGTGCAGTATCGCATCTCATCTCATATTATGTAGTATTTTGTAATTATGATTAGATTCTATTCTAAATTGGTATATGGAAGTTTTCGGGGTCGGAGATTATGATTCTTTCGTGAAAATTAGGATATTGAAGATGGCTGACGAGTTTTATAATAATTATGATCCCATTCTATTCAAAATTGGTGTCTGGGGGTTCTCGGCGTCGGAGATTATGATTCTTTCATCATGGCTCCACCATCATGGCGCACGAGTTTCGTAATTATGATTCTATGCCATTTGAAATTTGTATCTGGGGTTTTTTGGGGTCGGAGATTATGAATCCCGAAATGAAAAATTCAAGATGACGGATTCAATATGGCGGACGAGTTATGTGATGATGATTCCATCCTATTCAAAATTTATACAGGGTGTTATTTAAGTATGTGGCCGAACTTGAAGGGGTGATTCTTTGAGTGATTCTAAGACGAAAAGTTCATATAAACATAGGTCCGGTAATGCTTCGTTGTCAAGAAAGAGGGGGTCAAAATTTTTAAAAGAAATCGTTGTTTTCGTAAATATCTTAATAACCCTTCAACGGATTTTATTGAAATTTGGCAGTGTTATTCAAGGTCGTAAAGGGCTAATTTAACCCCAGCTATATCAAAATTATCATGTCCAGTGGCGTCCCGGAAGGCACTGTTACCAATATTTTTGACAGAAAAAATGTGCGCCACTGATTTTTTTGCAATTTTTGTATTTGTTTCACATTGAGCAACTGAAATTACAACTTTTTTATATCTAGAATTTTTTCGTATCTTGCTTTGTTTTTGAGTAAAAACATAATCACTTCATTGCACATCCCTGTGACAACACAATAAAACATTTCAACCACTAAACCATCAAAAACTGGGGTCTTACTAATATTTTTTCATATTAATCCTCTATTTTAGTCTTGGAATTTTCTATCAAAATTAATGCAATGAAAAAACAAAAAATATGTATGTATGAATTGCAGCACTTGCCTTCGGCTCTTGGCTTCGGCTCGTCACAGGGATGTGCAATGAAGTGATTTTTATGTTTTTTCTCAAAAACAAAGCAAGATACGAAAAAAATTCTAGAAATAAAAAAGTTGTGATTTTAGTTGCTCAATGTGAAACAAATACAATTATTGCAAAAAAATCAGTGGCGCACATTTTTTCTGTCAAAAATATTGGTTACAGTGCCTGCCGGGACGCCACTGGACATGATAATTTTGATATAGTTAGGGTTAAATTAGCCCTTCACGACCTTGAATAACACTGCCAAATTTCAATAAAATCGGTTGAAGGGTTATTGAGATATTTACGAAAAAAACGATTTCTTTTAAAAATGTTGACACCCTGTGTCTTGAAAACGAAGCATTACCGGACCTATGTTTATATGAACTTTTCGTCTTAGAATCACTCAAAGAATCACCCCTTCAAGTTTGACCACGTACTTAAATAACACCCTGTATATAGGGGTGTTTGGGGTCGGAGATTATGATTCTATCGTCAAAATTGGGAAATTCAGGATTGCAGATCCAATATAGCGGACAAGTTTTCTAATTTTATTATCCGATTCTATTCAAAATTTTCACTGGTGTTTCAGGGGTCGGAGATTTTGAATCATTTGTCAAAATTAGGAGATTCAAGCGAACACCATCTCAAAAGTTTTTGTTAGTCTATCTTAGACAGCGAATGTTTTTAGGTAATAATAAAGTTTGTCGAGTTGATAAAAATTCTGTTTGGTAGTGATAAAACAGTGTATAGTGTGAGTGTGATTATATCGTACCAAAGTTTCCAGGATTCCCTGGTTTCGGTCTTCAACATAACGGTGAGAAATTGATTTGCCATCATATGCTTTCTATATCTCACAATCCATTTTGTTTTAATGGTCAACTTTTTTTAAATCATTTGAAAATCGAATTATAATGAAAAAAATATAAGAAAATTATTTTCATGCTGATTTAAAACTTACAAAGTTATTGTATGAGGAATTTCAAAATAAAATATTTTCCTTGTCGTACACCCTGATTCTCCAAAACTAACAGCATTTTCTATGTGAGATGTGAGATGTGAGGCTGAATCTTCATATTCTTATCTTCTTATTTCTAGCTCACACATTGACCATTTTGAATGAATAACCCTGTATATATTTCAAAGAAAATTTTAATATCACGGAATTCATTGAATTTCAAAAATCTTCCCCAAAGAAGATGTAAGTGGAATATGAAGTATCTACCTACGATAATTCTCTAAAACATGAACTGGATGTTCGATAACGTCTCCAAATGTCTCGAAAAAAAAGCGGCTGCTATATTTTCAAATATTTCGTATGTGGCTGACTTTCCCGTTGCCTCGCCTTTCTGCCCATTCTTATGAATTTTTGCGACATATCATTTGCAGCAGCTTACAACACTGGCTTTTCAATTATTGATTATATTCCGGTTAGTTTGAAGTTCATCTGAAGTACTGAAGTTCATGCAATTCAAAGTGGCACGTGGCGACTGCGGAAAGACGGGGAATCACCGCGCGACCAATGAATATCCCCCCGGTTCGCCGCGGGAGGGAGAGAGACATATAACGATTTCTCGCTCAGTCGTTGATTGATATATTACGCTTACGCCAGCGTAAGCGTAATATATCAATCAACGGCTCAGTTTTGTTTTGTTGCCGTGGCGGTATTATCCTTTGTGAACATCGCCATATCAATGGATCCAAAATCTGATAACTGTACTCTGAGACGAATTTTTTTGCATGAGTTTTAGAGTGAAATAACCTGAACTTTTGACACAGATTAACAAAGCTTTTTGAAGTTTGTTCCACAACTGTGCCATTCCTATTATTTCCATCTATATGCTGACATAATTATCGATCTCATGAATAGAATTGAAGAAATTCTGCTGAATTTGTATGTTTAAATTTTCAGGTCTAGCTACTCATATAATTATAATTCAGTGACAAAATCTAGGCCGTTTCAAACTACTCTATTTATTTTCTAGTTCTTTTTAGTTCGGTTCTCTATACCTCTTCATTTTTTCAAACTACTCTTTATTTTCTACTCACTTCTTTTTAGTACGGCTATCTATAAAAAGGTGTTTCATTAGTTTTTCAAACTAATATTTATTACAATAGCTGATACCCGGCAAACGTTGTTCTGCTATATACAATTATTTCCAGAAAATATTTTTTTAGTTAAATATTTATCAACATACTTTTATTCATTTGTTTTCTAATTCTTCTCCGACCCCGAAAACACCCAGATACAAATTTTGAATAGAATCGGATCATAACTACAGAACTCAGTTGCCATCCTCCATCTTCAATTTCCTTATTCTGATGAACAATCATAATCTCCCATCCCAAAATCCCCCATATACAAATTTGGAATGGTATCGGATTAAGTTACAAAACTCGTCAGCCATATTGAATCTGCCATCTTGGATTTCCAAATTTTGATAAAAGGATCATTATTTTCGACTCCGAAAACCTCCCGATACCAATTTTACATAGAATCTGATCATAATAATTAAAAAACTCTGCTACCATATTGGATCCACCATTTTGAATTTCCCCATTTTGACAAATGATTCATAATTATCTACGACCTCTAAAACCTCCAGATACCAATTTTGAATAGAATCTGACCATAATTACAAAACTCGTCGCCATATTGGATCCGCCATTTCGAATTTCCTAATTTTGATAAAAAATCATAATCCCTGACCTCGAAAACCCCCAGATACCAATTTTGAATGATATCTGACCAATCTGTTCTGTTCAGCACCAAAACATAGGCTGATGCTCTTAGATTCCATCCAGAGAAGAGCCATTCGCCTGGTGGGTGACGCCACACTCACTCACTATCTTTGACATCATTGGAACACCGTAGAAAGGTCGGCGACCTTTCACTTTTCTATCGATACTTCCACGGGAAATGGCTATCATCCCTCCACTAGCAATACCAGTCAGACGAAGTAGACAAGCCCAGTCAGCACATCCTCTCGTTGTCCACCTCGAAAGATGTCGAACAGCACTTTATCAAAACTCCTTCATCCATAGAACGGCTAGGCTCTGGAATTCAGTGCCCGAGGAAGTATTCCCAACAACAAATAATCTCCAGAAGTTCAAAAAAAAACTCCAATACCTACCTCCTGTCCCTTTCCTCCCTAGGAACGCACGATGTTCTTTGAACATTATAGGGATTTCCTTTCGTGCGCTCCAAGCGATAAAAAAAATAATTACAAAACTCGTCCGCCATATTGGATCCACCATTTTGAATTTCCTTATTTCGATGAAGAAATCATAATCTCCGACCTCGAAAACCCCCAGATACCAATTTTGGATGGAATCTGACCAAAATTACAAAGCTCGTCCGCCATATTGGATCCGCCATCTTGAATTTCCAAAATTTGACTAAATATTCATAATCTCCGACCCCGAAAACCCCTGAGTACCAATTTTGAATGAAATCGGATAACTATACTCGGTCGCCATATTGGATCCGCCATTTTGTATTTTCTATTTAAAAAATAAATTACGACCGATTCTCATGCCTACCGAATACGCACAAAAAATTTCATACGAATCGGTCGAGCCGTTTCGGAGGAGTTCGACCACTATGACCGTGAGCGTGACAGGAGAGTTTTATATTTATAGATTTGTTCGTCTTACAAACACTCGGAGAACCTCCCCTTGAAATATGCCCAGATAATTGAATAATACCCTCTGTATCATCACGTCGCCTAGATTTCATAATATGTCCGAGTAATATGTATAACATTGGCAACGGTGTAAACGCGTTTGAATTCATCATCTCTCCTAAGCGCCATCTGCTTGCAATACAATGCACCATTCCTCTCTGCCGCAGTCTGTCATTTCGAACACTGCCATCTATCAGGTAGTGCCTGAACTACCACATCCTAGTTTCCTGCATTATATTCTTTCAAGAAATGGAGTTTACCGAGATCAGCTGGGATGAATGGATATTTTGTTGACAGAATAATCGTTTTTGTTGCTTCCTGTTCGAATGGAACCATTTCAAGAGCTGATATTTCAGTGACACCTCGCCGAATTTCCAACAATTGTACTGAGATCGAAAATATTTCAATTTGAGACAAAAAAAATTTAATGTTTACGTTTTTCAAAAATCTGTATCTTCTATAAATAAATGAGTTTCGACTCCGTATGATAACCAGGCCCTAGTCCCAACCTTCTTCTTTACGATGATTTAATCAGTTTTTCAATTGAATCATTCATAAGCCCAAATAGCAACAACTAGTGCAGGCCTGCATGTCGATTTGGTTGAATCTCTCCTCTTAACGACTGAGTTTAATATATATGAAATCGTTCATTAATGAACCCTATTAATGGACGATTTGTCTATTGATGCACGATTGTTTTATAGGCAACCAAACATACACCGCGTGCATTCATTGTTTATGCTATAACTAGCGGAATCTGCATTTAAATCGAAAATATGGATTTCATCGACGATTTTCCTTAACGGGTTCGCCTTTCCAAGTTTCTGACACGATTTTCATTCCTGTTTTCTAACACAAGGAATTTATTTCCTATGTTGATCATTTCGACAAATGTCAAATGACACTAATGTCAGTAACAAGGCTACTGGGTGATTCTTAGCAGTTTCCGGATGGATGATGAATTCGCGAACCACTCGCTTCGCTCGCACGTTAAATTTATCTCGATCATTAATCGCCCTCATTAATACACTAGTTGGTTAAATAACTATCAACATTCACTTCGGATCAATTTTTAACCGACGAATTTTCGGTTTTTCGAACGTCTCTTCAACGTTTTAGGCAGATTATTTTCTTTCTTTTTTTTGTGTCTACAATCATTTCATCAACATTCTCATAATTACTATAATAATTAATATACCTCACTAACCTGCAATGTTGTCCATGTATTTCCTTTTCCTAAGCTGTTCCACTTTCTTCTTAGTGAAGTGCCTATCTCTCCGTATCCCTATTTGAATATGTTCGACTACTCGTATTTGTACCTAAACTCTTGGTATGAGCGTCGGCGAGATGTAAACAGATTAAATACAAGTTATCTAATGACGATTAACTAACGTTGTTGGAAAACATATATTTTACGTTTTTTTTTTGCTTTCAACGGTTATGAAATACTCTCAATGAAAAGTTTGATCAACGTTTATTTCAACAGTTCAATAAACGTTTCGAAAAAGCGTTAGTTTACCGTGAGAACTCTGCCGAAACAATGAAAAATAGTTTACCATGTGAAATACACGTTTTTGAATGACGGTACGGTTCTTAGACTCATGATTCTGGAAATTTGTAGAAAAAGTAGAGGGAAAATGGGAACTCCAACTCGAAGATTTTCATCGTTGTCAAACTTTCGGTTTTGTCAGGAGGTGAAGTCATTCTTGTTAATTCCAATAGGACACCTTGTTTCAGAGTTGATCGAATTTTTCCAGAGTAAGTGATAAATGTCAATCGAACATACGCCATTTTCATATGAATTGATCAAATGACGTATCAATAGTAACTCAACAATTATAAATATGTGAATTTGAAACGTTGAAGTGAACAAGACATTGTTGTTTCAATCTATTAGTTTTATGACGTTATAAACAGGTTATTTCTAGCAATTATTCTACCGAACATTGTGAATGTGTCGTTTTATTGAAATAGAATGACGGGTTGTTGCTTGAAAGGATCAATGTTTTATTTCAACGTTAAAAAGTGGTTGTAGATTAACTGGAAGTTATGAATTGTTGAGAATAAAACATCTAAATAACGTGTTTTTTTCTTGGTCATCTTAAAACCAAATTTCAACGTTGAAGTTTTCAACTGCTAACGTTATTTCCACGATTCCAACCGTTATTCAACGTTTTATCAACTAGTTTGTATTTACTGGGAGTGTCCTGTACCAGTCGAAAAGTGTCACATCTATCGTGGATATAGGCCTTAAAGTTTCACATAGAATTACCAAAATCCCGACAATACGTATATGTTAGGTGTAACGATATTTTATAATCGATTTCACTCGAAAATTATACATCTGCTCGATACGGATCTGGAGCACTTTTTTCCGTGAAGAGGTGTGGATTCTTTTGATCCAAGATCGAATGTCGAAAAACATACAAGTTTGAGAAATATTTATTGAAGTCCCACCCTCTATCAATTATACTCACCTGAACAAAACTTTGGAATGATGTAAATGTCACTGCATTGGGCATTGAGCATATAATCGAAAATTGGATGTGAAGCTCAAGAAATCAATGTAAAAATATACAGTGTCTTCCTATGCATGGAGTTGATGAAATACCGGCTCTGAAGTGAGGATTCTCAAGATATAGGTAGCTTCACATCTTTGAAATTTCATCGTCTCAGCATAAGAGAGTGCAAAATCATCAGCATTTATTGAAGTACAGTGAGGTCCAATCAATTCGTAACAATTCTTGGTCGAATTCAAATATTTTTGTTCAAGCACATGATGTACTATTCATTGCCAAGAAACGAACTGTTTTCCTCATTAGCATTTTATGACCTGCTTCGCGATGTAAAGGTATTATGAGGTATCTCCAGAGGTGTTATAATTATTCGAACATAAGAAATATCAATTGTATAAACTTCACAAACAATAAGATTCACACAAAATTCCTAATCACACAACATGTTTCGCGAGCATCATTAGGTGAATAGCTGATAGAATGAAATAAACTAACCTTGGCTTGCCTAACTTCCAAATATCCTACTTTTTCAACCTAAAGGAATAGAATCAACTGTGGAAAGGTTCTATAAACCTTCATTTTCGTAAATTAGGCACAATTTCTACATTTAAATTCAGTGTTCCTGATTAACTCGAAAGGTTTTATAGCATACATATTATTACCTCCTTCAGTGATATGCCCCTTGCCATAATCAATGACTTAGTCGAACCATGAAAAAATAATTTTCCCAATACACAAAGTTAGCTTACTGTCACTACCTTGGATTATTAGTTAACAGAATTGCCAGAAATCTACAAGGTGGCGTCAGTAAATAACGGTTCGTGAATCACGAAACAAGAACAAAAAACCTTCACTTCTTCTGATGAATTGTTTTCTAGAATACTTCTGAATTCTGAAACAGCGAATTGAATTATTATGAAGATCAAATGAAAACATATACGTCTTGTTCAAGATGGAGAAACGAAGACATCCTCATCTTGATGGACATACTGTATACGAAATTCGATCTATCACCGATATAACTGATGTGTAAATCCAAGCATTTGTCCCAATAATGAATAGTGAAGTAGTTTGAGAAATGAAAATGTTATCCAAATTGGAATAATTTTCGATACAAAACCAATTTATCGTGGAAAAACCATAACGCCCTGATGCAGTTCAACTTCCTGTAGTTCCTCAAAAAATCGTATACTAGGAGAGTATAATATGAACGAATATGTCCCTGGAATTTTTAGAAGAACTTTCAACAACTTCACGTACAATGTATCACTATTTCACCTGATGAAGATACCGTGTTTGCGAAACATCATGAAATTAAGAATTTTGTGAGAATCTTATCGTTTGTGAAGTTTTTACATTCAAATCTATAAGATAACCTGTTTAAAACCAAAAGAGTCATTTGAAGAGGTGACCTGTTTCACGTCGGAAACGTTGACATTTCACTTTCATCAGATGACATCTCGTGGTTCAAATGTTTCATTTAGCAGTTATAGGATGCATTTGAATAGAGAATTGTATAACTGGATTTTTCTCGGCGTATCTAAATCGGCTCATCTGAGTTTTAATTGTGAATACCTATATCAGTACTCACTCTCGCGATAAAAGGGAATTCTTGCTATGTGGTTTTGCTCTCATTGATTTCAAGATATATGATACTATGGTGTTATCGAGAGCTAACGTTACAGTAAAATTACCTTCGCATTAAAAAAATGCGTACAAGTATATTACAGAGAGAAATTAACGTAGTCCTATTCTGCATAAAACGGGCTATCGGGAATGATTGTTCTCCAAATGTCAACATTTTAAAATTTTCATAGATTCTCGAAAACACAAAAAGCATTGGCTGAGCCAGTTTCACACAACTATAACTAAGAACCCAAAATTCTCTATTAATAATACTTGTACGATTTTTCATTGAATACGACTGTACCTGCAGCTTCATCTAGTCGCTGAACATCATATGATTCTCAAATAGGAAATTATGTATATTTCCTACATATAGAGAAACACCTTCCGTGTGTGTTGGAATGATATCAAAAGTATCGAAATTTGATGATATATATCATGACACATCTCTTACGAATTGAAAAGCATTAAATTCACATGAAAATTTTCTCCTTCCAAGTGACTTCAAAAATTTCGCGAGAGTTTAATTTCAAGAGGAAGACTTGAATACGCTTGATGATAACAAAAAAATTTAGAGCTACAAAAAAGGAATTTAAACATATGCTGAAACTTATTCACGAAAAAAAAAACGTTATTTTTCGAACAAGAATATAAGAAGAATGAGGTAATCAATAATCAGAAATATCAATGAGGTGGGACAATAACTCGATAATATCATGTATCGATCTTTGGCTCTGTTTGCATGGCTACTTGGTATACGTTCTCCCTTTATATCATCGTTTCAGTCAATCAATAGACATATAATGTAGACCATTTTTATCGAACATGATCGGTGAAAAAACAATAGTCATACTTAACAATAATAATATTTGATCCAGTTGCAACCACTCGCACTAGGTTTTACAGTGTCTGACGACTTATTATTATTACCTATCTACATTACTTAATTGCGATTCTCTATTGCAAAATTTCACTACATAAATCATTAATTATTATTGACAACTTTCAACGCACCTGCCTTTTGAGAGTAAATGTCAACTTGTTATCCTTTTATACGATCTAATATAGTTATTCTCACGCAATTACTGAGATATAGAATTAATGTATGACTTTATTATTAGAGGATTATGGGAAACTTGGAGAACGGATAGGTAATCAATTAATCTTTCACACATTCGAATATCGGTGAAATGCATTGTGAATGGTAAACTCGTGAACATTGAACTCATTTGTGCATCAAATTTGTAGTTAATTTGTTCAATGTCAATTTCCTGATGGACATTCGACGGAATTACATTCACACCGGGTTATAAGTCTTGGATATCAATTGAGAGATTTTCCACACTCTAGCTAAGGGATGTCACTATCTCAAAGCATTCAGGTTCTTCTTCAGCACAAATATACCTAACGAAAATCGGTGTCATCAGAGGTCCTGATTATTTCGGTAAAAATAAACACATTTTTGTTCACCATTGTGGGGTATCAGGTGCTGTGTTGTGTAGTGCGTGTGTTGGTTATACCGATGTGGTGTATACAACAATATTAGTCGATAATTTTGTTGATATGCAATCGTCCAATACGTTTCAACATCGAGTCAATCTTTTTCTAGCACTATCATACTATATTCCTTGATTGGCGTTCATAATCAGGATTAGGCAATGCATTTCTTTTCATCATTCAGTGTGAGAATGCAATACTAACATCTATCCATTATGTGTCATGATCCCGTGAAGTATGATTTTGCAGGAAATCAGAACAATATAGCTCAAGTGTCCCTCTATCTATAGAGAATCTTCCACGGAATATTTTCCAATGCATGAAATTTACACCTTGTTATTCTCAGTTTTGGCCAACATGAAAATACTACCAATATACGAATCCATCATTTATCATTGTGTACACAATTCGCACTGAATTCCATTGATTTATGGATGTATTTCCCATGTCATTTATATTGTTCGTTGAGGTGGTTTCTTGTAATGATTTTTTTCTCATTTCGGTTGCATCTTCCTGCCAAGAACAAAAATAGTAGGAATTGATTTTTTATCAAGAAGTATTGTCAGTGTATTGATAATGAAGTTGTTCGGAGTCACTGAAGCCGATTGACATCCGATGACAGTGATGACTGACTGATTAACTGATGTTCAGATACCCTTGCATGATTTTCGAGGAAGATGTTATCACGATATGTTATTCTTCTTGCCATCTGGTCGTTGTCAAAAATTTATATCAATAACATCGAGACACATGTTTCAAAAGTGATATCCCGATCGCTCTCATATGATGAAATTCGTATATTTCGTGTCAAATTATCAAGGTAATGAAAGGGGTAACACGTTATGTCTCGTCTACCAAAAAAAAAGGTAGATTCAGATACATTTTTCAGGACTTTTATGCGTAATAGTCTGTCATATTTGGTATTCACAATTTACAACTGAAAATGAAAGACCAACTCGTCAAAATGCATGTATTTCAACGAGTATAGAATACATATATTGGGACAATATCGGTGCAATATCACGAAAATATCGGCAAAATATTGTGGAAGTAATATTGGCGAGAAAAAAATGTGAACATTAGGCGATATTGGTACAATATCAGTTTCCAAATGTGGGTAGAATATTCTCATATCAATATTGGTTGAATATTCCTAGAGTCATATTGGTAAAAAAATGTGCTATCAATATTGGCGAGAAATTAATGGTGAACATTCGGAAATATTGGTGCAATATTATGTGGAAATATCGGTGAATCAATGAAAATCATCATAAAGCTATGTTGTGTCAAAAATATTGGTACCTAGAATATTTTCATACCAATATTGCTGAATTATTCATGGAGTCATATTGGTCACAAAATGTGATATCAATATTGCTGATGAGTGAACAGTGAGCATTCGACAATACTGGTGCAATATTGGTTAAAAATATTCGTACATTATTGAAAACCATTATGTAGCTATGTTGTCTTCAACATATTGGTGAAATATTTTCATACCAATATTCGCATTAGGAATAAACACAAAGGTCAACCCAGTCGAAGTGCGATGGGAGTGCCTTGCACTGGGGGAGCCGGCTTGTTGATCACGGTTAACCCCTACTCCAGGTAATAATGCTTTACAATCGTCTAGAGCCAATATTTATATTTTCTCGTCTCATCGACAATGGGAGTACGTTACCAATCATTTATAGCACCATTTATCGACGTCGGTTTGAGAGTGCGTGATATGGAATAAATATCGATATTTCGATATCGATATTTATTCTCAAAACAATATGTGAACAATATTGCTCACATGTAATAGGGAATCAGATATCAGCCAATATAAGATGCTATTTTTTTCTGAATATGGCTGGAAAACTATTCAACTGATATGCAATTGAACTTGAAAATACAATATTGTTTTTCTCTTCTATGACCGATATAACATATATATTGAATTGCCGTTATTGATAATCATATTTGAAATAATATGCATTCCATGTCTTTCGCAATATATAGTTGTAACGATATCAATCAATTCGGGTAAATATAATGTTCTGAATATTGTTGAATGAACAATATGTATACGATATTTTCCGCATGATATGGTTAAAATGATATCATTCAATATAGGTGAATTCGATGTTCCAAATATTGTTGAAACAATATTCATCCAATTTGCCGTCGAACTCGATTACTCAATATTGTATAACCGCTTCAGAATCGACATGGGGAGAATGTTTGAATTGCGATATTGGTTATAGTTGTTGGAAATAATATGTATACGATATCTTCAGCGTGATATAGTTGAAATGATATCAATCAATATAGGTAAATTCAATGTTCCAAATATTGTTGAAACAATATACTACCAATGTGCTGTCGAACTCGAACATACAATATTTCATAACCGCTTCAGAATTGACATGGGGAGAATGTTCAAATTGCTATATTGGTTATAATTGTTAGAAACAATATGTATACGATATCTTTCGCATGATATGGATATAATGATATCAATCAAGATAGGTGAATATGATGTTTCGAATATTGTTGAAACAATATCCATTCAATATGCCGTCGAACTGAAATATATAATATTGCACAACCGCTTCAGAATCGACATGAAGAGAATATTCAAATTGCGATATTGGTTATGAATGTAAGGAACAATATGTATACGATATCTTCCGCATGATATAGATGAAATCATATCAATCAAGATAGGTGAATATAATGTTTCAAATATTATTAAAACAATATCCAACCAATATGCTGTTTAAATTGAATATACAATATTGCATAACCGCTTTAGAATCGACAGGGGGAGAATGTTCAAATGACGATATCGGTTATAAATGTCGGGAACAATATGTATACGATGTAGTTGTATCAACATTTAAGAAATAATATCATATAACATTTATAGATATGTTTTTCAACACATTGTTAACGAATTTACAACCAATATTGCTCCAATATTGTAGCTGACAATCCATATTCAGCTCAGGTTGAACCAATATTCCATCAATATTATCACTCCAATATTGTATGTCCAATATGCTCTCATATTGGACCTATATTATTTTTCGCATGTACGATATATCAATATCGGCCCAATATGAAATTGGGTTCCAGCCAATATGCTGTGCTACCTGGGGAGAATTTGAGAAGTTGACGGTTATGGGGACGAAGTTGAAGGATAGAGTTGAGAGTAAGAACATTGTCACTACAACCATGGGATGCTGCGAACCCTGATTGACATTCAGGGATTGCATCAGTATCATCTGACCAATCGAATAATCTGTTCAGCGCCAGTGTGAAGAGCTTAGTGCAGCAATTGATAGGAGCAATACCACGATAGTTGCTAGGATGATTCATTGCCGCTTTTTTATGCAAGATCGTCAGAACAATATAGCCCCCCAAGCTTTGGGTATATATTTGGTAGTGGATATCTCATCAAATTGAAAGCAAAAGTAGAAAATTCAGATGTTCGGCAGATTCTTGAAAAAGTCATACCTCACTCCATCATCATTTGGAGATACACCAATTCCACACTGATGTGAAATAGTTTGAAGCTCATTAACAAGAATTACAGCATCTAGAATCTCATCACGAGCGTCAGAGAAACATATGTATGTATCAATAATTCTCTGTGGAAGAACATAATTGTGAAATTATTAGTCTGCAATTGAGAGTGGAGACATTTGAGCTTGTTGATTTCTGAACTTCTTAATTTTTGCCAGAATTACTCAAAAACAGCATTATTGCTTATAGGGTTCCCAAGATGAAATAATCAAACTGATTCTTTTTGTGCTTTTATCTCTGTACATTGATTGATAAAAATTTGTACAGTTTACAGATTCTAAATTTGACATTGAGTTCATACTCCGAAAACATTCGTTGTCAAACCAGGGTCTATAGTAGCAAAAGGTACAATTTCTCAAAGAGTCTGATAATAATGTTTATCAGTCCAAGGTCAGATTCAACTTCTTGGATTACCAAGAGGAGATTTTGATATGATCCTCCTCTCATGGAACAAAGCACCCTCGTTCGGAGAGCAGCATTTAAATCATTATCTCAGCGAATAAATGTACATCAAGTATTCTCGATGGGTGGTCTGAGAGAAATATTCATGTCCTGATCGATTCCGAAGTAGATAGCGAAATGATCAGATATTAGTTAGTCATTGAGAACACAATAATCCCTAATCAAACTCAGGTGAGAGTTATCAGCCAAACTAAATCAAGTTTGACTCTGATCTTGATGATTGCAGAAGATGAAATTTGTAGGTCTATCACCATCGATTTTACCATTTATCAAACAGAAAGAGTTTGTGTCTATCCAATAGCACGTCCCCCAGAGTTCACAGATATATCACGACTGATTCTTTTTCGTATAGATTAGTACCTTCGAGCACCTCATCAGATATTTCGCCAAGATTACCTAATTCTGATCCACAATCGAGTGCTCGTGTTGATAGGAGATTCCACAATATTTTGATCTTGTTGAATATTTTTTGGAATGGATTTGTTGTGAACGACGAATCAAAAAACATCCTATAGTTTGGTCAATGACACCAAAATTTGGATTTATTATTCCATGAGAATACTGGTCCTTATCCTAATTTCCATCTTTATGTAACCAACAATACCAAATTGAAAAGGGGAATATCTATTCACTTATGGATAATCATCTGTTTATTACTATATGTTCATATATCTTATTCATCTCATTTCGATCCAATTGTGATTTGACACAAGATACACTATGGAAGAGAACGAGAGTTTTCCATTAATTCAACAAAAGTAGTGATTCAACCGCGCCAGACGACGAACGCAGTTAACTCTATACTAACTAGAGACAAAAACAAATGAAAGAACTGAAGAGAATTGCGAATTGCCATCAGCAGGTACGCACGAGGACAGCTGCATGAAGAAATATATGTGAAGAATTTTAAATATTCTGGTTGCCTGGAATTACATGTGAATCTGAGTTATTCTGCTGTAACTATACGCCAGATAATCACATTAATTCGCACGATACAAAAGATTGATAAATCTATCATTGAGGATGGAACAATTATTGAATAGATTTAACTCCACTCTAAACAATGCTGACGCTAGATAGACTTTACTGAAAGGTAACTGCTACCAACCAATGGATACTCGCAAGAACTAAACACCACAGTATCAGTGGCTATTGGAACGAATATCGCTCCTGAACTCCTCGTTGTGGGGTGTCGAAAAGTTCGCCAGTTGCGATTGATGCGAATCCCCCAATGACCTCGTCACAAGGTGATAACTGTGCGAATATTCCAAACATCTTGTAGTCGCAAGCACTCAAGACCTAGCCAATCTATCAATCAATCGTAATGTTGCCGGGATAGCAACGTGTGAGACCAAGTCCCCCCCCCTCTATAGAATGACTGCTAGCCTCCTATCTATCGATTTCTCAATCTGTGCTTCCAACTTATACCGACAGCATACCCCAGAGAGAAATGAAAGATTTGGATACGCCGAATCAGCGTGCTAGAGCCATCTCCGTTATGTAACGGCATGTTCTCCTGCTACCATTTTATTATACCAATGGTGAGGCCGTCTGATAAAACAGACTACTGGCTCTGCAGTGTCAGTGCCCGAGCAGAAACGCTGTTCACTCGCCGAGGCAGGCAAGATATCATCCCACTTGACCCATAGTGGGATTCTTCTTCACCTCCTCTACCGTCAGGTGGTGTTTTTTAGAAACTCTTGCCTCCTGGAGTCAAACCAATTGGGTGAGGCACCAGGCCGTATGTACGGCCTGATGGGGCTATCCTTATCACCCCAGGTACCCATGTCAACAAAATTCCTCTTGTAACTTTTGATGGGTCGCCGTCGCAAGAGGCTTTCGCCTGATTGCTACTCATGTTGACAAGAATCCTCTCGTCCCGTTGAATGAGTGATCGTTCGAGGACTTTCACACGTTCGTCTACCTCGTTTACAAGAGAGGACTTTGCTTTACCTACGATGACTGGCGGTAGGTTCGCTTGGGGCCGCTCCCTTCCTGACGAACTAAGTCACCCCGACGCCGTGGGTACATGGTGGGCCCACGGCCATTAAGACCCCGCCAGTAGCAAATATCCCAATGTCCTCGTCACAAGTCGATTTGTGCGAATATCTCGAGAATCTCGTATTTGCGAGCACTTGAAGACACCGCCAGTATAGCAATCGATGCGAATCTTCCAATGCCCTTGCCTGAAGGCTATATGTGCGAGTATCTGAAAAATCTCGTAGTTGCTGATACTTCACGAACTCCCAGTGGCTACTGATGCGAATATCCCAAAGTGCTAGCACGAGAGCATTTAATGGAAATTTCTGCGTGATATATCTTCAAGACCTTGCTGAGTTTAACCTAGGCGACGGACATCACAATTTCCTAGAAGTACATCTTCGAGATATCTTGAGGACCTCTTTGTGCTTCCTGGAAAGAAAACTTTGATAACATGAGTAATTGTCATAACTTACGAAACACTCATATACAACCCACAGTGTTTCAAAGATATCAGAAGTATTTTCGAGATATTGAACACCATCTATATCCACATTTTCTGACACTTGTCTTGCTCAATCCCAGTAATCGTTAGGAATTCCATTTCTGCCTTCATGATATGGACAAATCATAAACCGACCATAAACAGCTTTACATAAGAATAGAATCGAAAGTGACTAGATGAACTGCTCGTTATATCTGCAATGAGTTCGCGAAATCTAGTTCTGAAATAAAAATAAAGCGTAAGTGTAGGTCGGTAGTCGGGCGTGGTCGAAGTTCCATCCATGGCTATGGAAATAGAGCGGTAAAATCATGAACGCAAAGACAACAAAACCATAATCAATGGCCTCTGATACCTTCATGCGCGCACCTTATGAAGTGGTAGATACAGGGTGATCAAGTTTTGATGATCATGAATACAGGATCCGAAAGAACTCTGTCGAATACTACTACTATAATCCACTTTCATGGAAATATATGCTCGCGGACGGTTTGATATCGAAATAAAGCTGTACAGTTTCCATTCCTGTATCGTTTTGAAATTATTAATCTACCTACTATCATTGAAGGTTCCGAGATGGAACATATATTCATCTTATCATCGTAGGTTTGAAATATTTCGATAATGTTTGATAAAATATATGAATCTGAATACACTGAGGTTACTATACCGTATAACGTTTTTATTAGACAAGCCATCATCTTGCATCATTTCCGTTTCCAATGGGGACGGCGCAATATCGAAACTTCTTTATCTGTCATACTTATCCCACATAGCGAAATACTATATCAAGTATGTGCTAAGCTTATCCCTGAGCGGTATAAGGAGACTGGGATAGAATTGTAAGCATATTCTCACAATGCGGCTTCAATATGCTGAGAATATGCTATTTTCTGCATCAAATGTGCTGTATATTTCGATAGATGAGAATCTCTCATAAGTATACATATACAGAGTGGGCCTTTGAAAACGAAACAGAGGCTCTGTAGGTCGCCAAAACCGGATTATGAAAAGAATCTGAAACACGTCAACTACGTTTTCGAGGGGGACATCGTCCTACAATATTTTCAGCCCTGCGGCGTTGCCGCTGCTAACGAAAAGAAGCAACAACTTTGTTATTTCAAATGGAACACCTTGTATTTCATTGCATTTCCAGATTTTCTCCGAAGAGCTGATTTCATTAATGCATCACACTTGGGGTCTAGCTGTAATGGTTTCAGGGATATAAAGTGTTCAAAATCGAGATTTTTCAACTTTGACATTTTTTTGTGTCGAAACTATTCATTATTGGTCGAAACGACTCTCATGTCCCTATCTCAACTTGTGATTTACTATCTACTGACATTTAATTGGAACAGATACAGGGTGATCAGAATTCTGAATCTTGAACCACCCTGTATTTGTTTCAAATAAATGTCAGTAGATAGTAAATCACGAGTTGAGATCGGTACATGAGAGCCGTTTTGACCAATAATAAATAGTTTCGACACAAAAAATGTTAAAGTTGAAAAATCTCGATTTTGAACACTTTATATCCCTGAAACCATTATAGCTGGACCCTAAGTGTGATGCATTGATGAAATCAGCTCTCCGGGAGAATCTGAAAATGCGATAAAATACAAGGTGTTCCGTTTGAAATAACAAAGTTGTTGCTTCTTTTCTTTAAAAGCGGCAACGCCGCAGGGCTGAAAATATTTTAGAGAGATATCCCCCTCGAAAATGTAGTTGACCAGTTTTTTTTTATAATCCGGATTTGGTGACCTACAGACCCTCTGTTTCGTTTTCAATGGCCCACTCTGTATATCCATCTGAAATCAGAATGATATCGGGAATTCAAATCTATGAAAATATACAGCATACCTATTCCATTTAAAAAATTCATTCATTTCGTTATATTAACCTGTATATTCAAAGAGAAATTGTATCATTATTGATATAAGTGAAACCTGAACGAAAAATCGGAAAAATAGTTATTTATTACACAAGGGAAAAAAGTAGTAGATTTTAGCTCCAGGTTGTGTGTGTGAGCTGAAATCTAATATTTTTTCCGTGTATAATACTCTTTTCTTTTCTGTGACAGAAGAAAGGACAAATCAATATTGAGAAGATATATTACATTATTACGAAATCTGAAAATTATCGACGTGAAATTTTAAGTTTTTAACAGTAGAGACACCTGCGTTGTAGGCCTCTTTATCATTCTTTTGAAGTAATCAAATATCTGATGTCACTGCTGTCAGTCTAATTCTGTGACTTGGTTTAAAAAAATTGCGAATTCAGTGGTTGTTTAGTAATATTCGTAACCGCGAAGTCGAATGGAAGATAAAAGGACTTCCAGGTCTTTCTCGGAAACGGTATTAATATTGACCCACTTTTCGGAACTATAGCACAACAAAAAACAAGAGCCATCAACATTGTATACATATATTTTCGTAGTACTCACCTTTTCCCACGGTACAAAAGTAATTTATGAGAAGTGACATTTTATAACCTGCCAACAGAGATGAAATGCCAAACTTTTTTCCCGTCACGAAAAAAATGAATTCTGGGCTTTATTCAATGGGTCTACAACAAAAGGATGGAGAGGTGTTTACATTGATAACACGAGCCCTGTACTTAGATATTTTGGTTCTCGACTGTGGAATGCATAACTAATTTTGACCTGCACATTAGTCAATATGAATAAGAATTATATACGAAGGATTTGATTAGTCAGATACTTCGATAAAAAGGAGTCCTGCAACTGATGGCCCAATTGAAACAGTCCTGAAATCAAGATTTCCAGGAGAATCATGAGTAATTTGAAGTTTTCAGGTAGGAAAATGATTTCCAAAGACCACGAAGATGAAGCTTAATCTTATGTTTTCAGATGGAAAAACTATTTCTGCAGCAAGTATCAATTCATATCTTCACAGCCAGCATGCAGTACAATGAGTCTGACATAAAATCACTTCAGGTGATGTTTATTTTTATTGAAAAGGATCAAACAAAGAACCTGTAATATTCTACTTTGTTTTATCACACTTTTGACCAGGACCATATCCTGACGTTGCTCCTGAAAACTCCAGGTCTTATCAAAGAGAAATAATTGCCTGGAACATGCAATCTTCAATTGCATATATTTTTTAAGAATGCTACACACTTCAATGCAATATAAGAAACATCTTTCACAGATGAGTGTAGAGTTTATTAAAGAGGAAATCTTGAGCAAATTGATCTCCCAATGTTCTCAATCTTATTTGTTTTTCCATAATAAAAACCTTGTCCATTATCAAGATTCAAGATGAGTTTGTCTGTTCTCGTTTTTAAAGGCATCCCAGGTAACAAGCTGACGTCATTTGTACGTCAATATATGGTCATTTATGGTCATTGACGTCATATGACCTCAAAATGACGTCATTTTGACGTACTTAATATGACGATATATAGACGTCCTTGATATGTCGTCAATATGACGTCATCTGATGGTCATTTTCATGACTAATTATGACCATCATTTATTGAGTCATCTACATAAAGAAAAATCTCTGTTATATGAAAACATTAGTAGTTATGTTATATAACATATATTATTATGTCACTCATCATATATTATGCTTTATAATAATTTCTCCTCTATATAATCTGTGCGAGATGTGTGTTTTCGATGGTCTCTGAGATAATTGTTAATTATATACCTACTATTCTCCCTATAGCTATTAAAAATATAAGACCGAATTTCACGTCATAAAAAGCTTATAAAGTTGTTATTCCGGAATGCGAATTCAAATCAGAGCGGGAGAGTGCGTAGAGAACTGTACTTGATTGGTCGGCACGGACCTTGCGCAGACATGCGAACGTCGACCGCCAGCCCCAAGCCACAGCCGTCTTCGCGTCTTCATGCCGTTCACTGTTCACTTTCGCTTCGCCGTTGCGGCCATGATGACAACAAAATAACAATACATAGAAGGCCATCATTATCATGTTATTCGGCTATCTATGTGGTGTGGTGTGGTGGTCATACTTATTCATATTCATGTATCAAGTAATAGAATCTGAGGATGGCAGCATGGTCATTATTTTAGACGAGTGGTGTATGCCGAAAAAGCAGAATGTGAATTGGACGCCATTGAAGGAATACCATAGGGTTCTGAGAAATCTCTCGAGTGCATCATCCGAATGGGATAAGTTCCCAATAAAAAGAACATTTTATGAAACTGGTATTTATAGTACCCACCTATGATATTATTTTGTATTTTGTGGTTAAGGAAAATCAATATAATTATACAAAAAAAATCTCATCTCTGATAATATTGATACAACCCTAATTCAACAGTGTTTTTTTTACCTACAGAAAATTTCGAAATAGCACAAAATGAACTGAAACATGCAGAAGATATCAGTGATATAAATAATTGTAAAAATCACGTCATTTTGACGCCATTAGGATGTCGTCATTTTGACGCCATTAGGATGACGGCATTTTGACGACATGAAAATGACGACATTCGTCTTTGACTTAGAAGGTCATATAAACGTCATTATGACGTCATTTTGGAAGTCATCCTGACGTCATGCCTGACGTGATAATGACGTACAAATGACGTCAGCTTGTTACCTGGGATACCATATCATCAAATTCGTTTCGTGGAAATATTCTCCATACTGTAGTGATACTGATGTTTTATGCAGCAACTACTAAATGTTAGTGATGCAGTGAATTATAAGTACTTGGCATATTTTGACATAACCTCAAGAGTCATTATCATCGAACTATTTCATTGTATCATTCCAGGTATAGCATAAATGAAGTCCAGCTAGATCATTTTTTCTACGGCTATATCACAAGATTGCTCTTGTGCTACTGTGTTTGATACATCAATTCCATTTTCGTATCTAATATCACAATGCCTTCATTGTGTTATTATTCCGAAAGGAACTCATCGCCCATAGAATGTCAAATTTCAGGTTATGACAGCTCTGTCAGATAGAGGAGCCATGGGTTGCGTGCAAGAACTGTCAGATGACCGACACTGGAGGCAAAATATTGAAACACAAACGTCACTTTACTTATTTGTTTACAAGTGATTGAAATAGTTTTTCACAATTATTTTGGCATACGAATCGTATTTTTCCGCTATTCATCAATTCGCTCATGCCATCACATTATGCTGTTGTGAAATGCACAAAAACTGCAGCGGAAGACGAAGTAATCCGGTTGGTACAATATGATTCAAAAGTAAGTACCTACTATAGTCACTCACATATAGTTTTCATTTTTGAAATTTGGTAATTTCTCTGATTTCTCATCGGAATTCTTTCTGCGATAGAAGCTAATAGAAATACATCTGAAATTTCTATAAAATAATGCCAAAAAATTGGATTCATGCAATCAATCGGGAGGACTGGTCTGACATGCTGACGATCGTGTGTGTTCTAGACATTTTCAATCTATCAGCAGTATTAGCTTGTATTGCAGAAGTGACAGAAGGCAGAAGGAATTTCAATAAGGAATGACAACATTCTATAATGATAACTATGTGAGATTACTATTTACCTGAAAAATCATATTCTTTAGTCTCTTGCTGCATTTTTTGTGCATTGTACAACAGCACAATGCGAAGGCATGCTCGAATTAATGAATAGCGCAAAAAACACGATTCGTATGCCAAAATATTGTGAAAAACTAGTTCAATCCTTTGATTCCTCTGTAACCAAGTAAAAAAGTGAGGTTGTGTTTCAATAATTCACAGGAGAATGAGGTTGTGTTTCAATATTTTGCCTCCAGGGTCGGTCATCGTGCACGCGACCTATTGTCGATCTAAGAAAACCTAGTAGGCGACCTAGTGCGAGGAGGTATAATAAGCTCCTGTCTACTAACTTTCTAACTAGGTTTTCATCTAGAACGACAATGGATGAGCATCACTTGACAGAAAATCAGATGGCTACAAGACGAAGAAATCTATAATGCCGCTGTTATCTATTATAGCCGTAGAAAACTTTTAGTGTATAACTTGCACGGAATGCTAATTTCCTACTCGAAGGATTGCAGCATTCGCCTATGGCTCATGCTGCAAACTTACTTCTTGTAGGAAATCACTATCATTCCGTGCTCGTTAAACAATTCACTATTCACTTACATAATGATCTTTCAGTAGTCAGTGAAGTGAGTATTTATAATTATCACACCATCATCAACGAAACAACCTCCATTTGGACATCAGCTGTTCAGGTATCTCGAATATATTCACCATTCATCAATGATTCACATAAAGATGCAAAATATGCGATCCCAAATGAAATTTTTTTTTTCATGAATACGAAGAATGATGATAAAAAAAATAAATATTAATATAATGAAGTCGAATGTCAAATAATGTTGAGAGGCATTCAACCGTGTATTGTTATGCCTATTGTCTGCTGAATCTAGAGAAAGAATCTAGTGAGCTACTACAGCTCACAACATTTCTCCTCCATTTTGAACAGATCAAAAAAATGCTGACCAAACAACCTGTATTGAAATTTTTCGATGTCAACAAAGATGTTACACTCTCAGTTGACTCAAGTTTCAAATCAGTAGGTGCAGTTTTATTGCAAGATGGACAACCGGTAGCGGTTGTATCCTCAAATTGAGAAAGAAGCATTTGCAATAAGATTCGCAGTAAGCCGGTTCCATGAATATGTGTATGATAAAAATCTAACAATCGAATCCGATCATAAGCCATTGGAGATCATTTTCAAGAAACCTCTACATAGTGCCCGAGCGAGGTTACAACGTATAATGTTGGAGGTCATTCCATATGCACCAAAAATAGTTTTCAAGAAAGGAACAGATATACCAATAGCTCATACTCTGAGCAGAGATGTGGAATAAAATGAATTCCCTGATGATGCAGACGATGAAGAATTAAGTATTCAAATGATAATACCAGTTTCTGAATCGGCTGAGGAAAACATTATCTCATTAACTACGGATGATCCAGAATCATGGAAAGAATGGATGGCCCGATAAAAAAGATCAGGTGGATGAAATTGCTAAACACTAATTCAACTTTCGAGAAGAGTTGTCTATATACAGTGGCATATTATTCAAGGCAGACAAAATACTTATTCCTAGAGCTCTGGTGCAAAATATATTGAGACAGGTTCATTCAGGACATCTAGGAATACAGAGTTGTCTGAAAAGATTTCGAGAAATATTAAACTAGAGAAAGCAGACCACTGATATCGTAAATTATGTGGAAAATTGGCGCATTTGCAAAAAAACTCGAAGAACGAATGTTCATCAGCCCATTATCAATAAACCAATTCCAACATTTTCCTGGGAAAGAGTCGCAAGTGACATATTTCATTTTCACGCCAAAAAATAATTATTACTAATAGTTGATAATTATTCTGGATTCCTAGATTTCGTTGACTTGATGCATTCAACATCTTCAGAAGTAATCACTAATATGAAAAAATGGTTTGCAGTCCATGGAATACCAATTGTTTTAGAAAACGACAATGGTCCCCAGTATTCTAGTCAAGAATTCAAACAGTTCACTCAACTATGGAATTTCGAACAGCAAACGTCAAGTCCACACTTTCCGAGAGCTAATGGATTAGCTGAGCGAAATGTGCAAATAGCCAAGAATATCTTAAGAAAATGTGCACTGGACGAAACAGACGTTCAGCTTGCGTTGCTGAATTTCCGAAATACTCCCAGAAATGATTCTCTTGCATCCCTAAATGAGAGACTCATGAGTAGAATCACGAATAGTACCCTTCCAATTGCGAAATCAAAACTCCAACCCAGGATCATCGATAATGTGAAAGAACAGTTAACTAAACTGAGACTAGCGCAGAAGGAATATAGGGAAAGAAATAAACAACCATCACAAGATTTTCGAGTGGGTGATATAGTTCGTATGCAAGTTGGCAAGCGAGATTGGACAAATGAAAAGGTTGTATCAAATACAGATTCTACACGTTCGGTGATGGTGCAGACTCATAATGGGAGTATTTATCGAAGGAATTCTCATCACTTGCATAAAACAAACGCTGATATAGAATCTTCTGTAACAGCGATACCTCACGAAATGGAAGAATCAAATTCCAATAACAATGAAGTATCAGAAGATGTGTCAAGAATGATGTTCTGCCAGACATTGCGGAAAATTTGTCAGAACAATCACAAGAAGTAGTTCAGACGACAAGATCCGGAAGGGTTGTGAAACCATCAAATCGATGTGGATCTGAA